>JANHAO010010304.1:0-17774 GCA_026873985.1 Saraca asoca
ATATAATAATTGAATTGCCATTAAAACGTGATATAATGTATGCAAACAATCATCCCATGATTGGCTTCTAGGGCATACACCAATAATGTGAACAAGTTACAGGCTCAAGGTTCAGGCAGGTTGCCATCCAAAATAGTTTTAAACCCCAGAGAAAATGAACACAATACTATTGAGGAGTGAAAAAAAAGTAAAAACCAAGAATGAACAAATACCACTAGTTTCAGAGAACAAAAAGGTAGAAACCATAGAAGAAAAGGATAGCTTTCAACTAGTTTTAGTATATCCTCCTTCTCTCTTCCCTATCAGATTGGTAAAGTCTAGAAAAGAAGACTAAGAGAGAAGTATCTAGGAGATTTTCAAACTAATAGAAGTGAATATACTTTTACTTGATGTGATTAATGATATTCTAAGGTATGCAAAGTTCTCTAAGGAGTTATGCACCACTGAAGGAAACTCAAGAGGCAATGAAAAAAATAAATATAAGGAAACTTTTTCTATTATCCTTTAAAGAAAAATATCCCAAAAATGCAAGAATCCAAGTACCTTCACTCTTCCATGTGTCATTGGTGAAACCAAATTTGAACAAGTCATGCCAGACTTAGGTGTATCCATTAATGTCATACCTCTTTCCATTGATGCATCTTTGAAGTTGGGACCTTCAAAAGAAACTGGTGTTATCATCAAATTAGCAAATAGGTTTAATACTTATTATGAGAGAATTATTGAGGATGTTTTGGTGAGGGTGAATAGCTTTATTTTTCCAGTAGACTTTTACATTTTGAATAGGGTTGATGATCCCTTAACTAGTTAGCTCTTATCATTCTAGGAAGACCTTTCTTGGAAACAACTAGGATAAAAATTGATGTCTATGTTGGCACTCTTACCATAGAATTTGATGGTGATATTATTAAATTCAACATTTTTGAGTCCAATGATGCATGAAATTAAGAAACAAGATCTACCTCCTCTTACAACCAAGTTATTGCCTTCAGCGGTCTAAGCATTAATTTTAGAATTGAAGCCATTACTAGACCACCTAAAGTATGCATAGTTGGAAGATGGTGCAACATTTTCAGTAATCATAGCAAAGAACTTGACACCATAACAAGAAAATAAATTAATCAAAGTGCTTAAGGATCATAAATCAACCACTAGATGGACTATAACAGACATTAGAGGCATCAACCCTTGTGCATGCATAAAATTTTGCTGGAAGATAAGTCTAAACCAAACAAAAAGCCTCAAAGAAAATTAAATTCCCTTGTGATGGATGTAGTCAAGAAGGAGATCTTCAAGCTATTGGAAGTAGGACTCATTTATACAATTTTAGATAGCAAATAGGTGAGCCCAATTCAAATGGTACCAAAGAAAACTAGGATCAATGTGGTGCAAAATTAGGATGATAAGCTTGTTCCAACTAAAATTCAAAATGATTGGTGTGTGTGCATAGGCTACCACAAGCTCAATACATCAACCAAAAAAGACATTTACCCTTTGTTAGCCCAGACTACTCTAGCTGCATATTTTCCCTGGTTTTAATGTTTCAAAACATTTTTATCTAAAATATATTTTAGTGTTTTTGATTTGTTTTGTAGGTTCAAGTTCAAAGAAATTTGATTCAAGATTCAAGAGATCCAATATTAGTTTTTAGGATTTATTTTTCAATAGAATCTTTTGTAAATAAGTTCAAATGATATTTGATCCAAATATTTTTAATTAAATATTGAGGCAAAAAAATCACTTGAAGAAAACAAGATTTTACAAAAAAAATTTTCATCATGAATCGATTTGCACACCGATGCATTAAAGAACTCATGAAAAATTCATATCACAATCGTAATCGCCATCGATGCAAGAAATGCAGATTTGAAAAATTATTTTACCAAAGGTTGGGAAAAATGGCTACTTCGATGCAATAATCGAAGCAAAGATTATGAACAACAAGCTATACTTTGATTACCATATTGATTATTTAGTTATAAAAGACTGTAATCGATGCAATAATTGAAAGTTAGTTATTCTATTATAGATTGTTATAACAGTTATTCAAGCCTAACTACCTTCCCTAATTAAATGATCTTTCACAATTTTTCTTCACAATTTAGTGTGAACCATTTGATAAATAGCTAAAAACATTTTTCTCCTTACCTCATCAAACTTCTTAGATTTATTCAAAAGTTTTGGATCAAAGATCAACTGAGTTTATCTTAGATAGTTTGAGATTTTCATCTCAAACACTGGTATTGTATTTTTCAATCCTTTTCTATTCTTTTTATTTGAGATTTCTAGGATTGAGAAATCTGTATAGGTTTAGAAGAGCCTATTCCAATGCTTTTAGGTTAGCAAGAAACCTGCCAAATTTTTGTGTATTTGTTGTAAAATTGGCATTTTAGGAGCCTGGTAAATCCTGAAAGTTTTTGTTTTTAATTCAAGAGGTCTTTCAGTTGAGAAAGATCAAGTAGAGTAAACTTGAATTACGGTTTCAATTCAAGTTGAACCACTTTAAAAACTTATGTCTTCAACTTTTCTTTCTTCATTTACATTTCAATTACTCTTGCTATTAATCTTTAATCTTTGCCATCTTCACACTTGCTGGTTATCAATTTTTTGCATATCTCATCAAAAAAAGCATTAATATTTGATAAAGGTATATGCAAATTCCCTAGTGGGAAAAGGGAAAGATCCATTTATTTTCAGCAACTTAATTTTACTGGGACCGTCAGTTGGTATCAGAGCTTTGGCTCTTGATACATCTGTATCTTCTCCTAGAAAATATGGATTCTAACTTTTTCTTGTTGCCTAAGTGTCCACCAATGAACAAACCTCTTGGTTTCAGTGGGGAACACTATGCCTATTGGAAATAGAAGATGAAAGATTTTATTGAGGCTACATATGTTGATATATAGGAATTGGTAGAAGAAGGACATGTGCCCCCGAGAATTATAATTAATGGTAAAGTAGAACTCAAGCCTAAGTCTCTCTGGACTGAAAATGAAAGAAAGAACCATGTATTGGCTACAAAAGTAAAATGGATTAGTTCAAAATCCTTGTCACCAAATGAATATGAAAGAATCTCTAATTGCTTTACTACTAAGCAAATTTGGGACACATTAGAAATTGCACATGTAGGCACTTCACATGTAAAAGCTTCAAAGGTGCATGTGCTTGTGTCACAATATGAGATGTTCAAAATGAAGGATGGTGAGTATATCAAAGACTTAATTCAAAGATTCACTACTATCACTAGCCACTTGACCCTGATTGGTAGAAAATTTGAGATTGCAGATCTTGTGCATAAAATTCTGATATCCTCGACTGAAGAGTAGCAGCCTAAGGTCATCGCAATCAAAGAATCACTAGAGATGGGCATTCCTATGGTTTAGGAGCTATTTGGCAATCTAGAAGTGCATGAGCTTGAACTAAAAAGATACAAGAAGAATGGAGATGACAAAAAGAAAAAGACCCTTGCACTCAAAGTAGCTGAATCTGATGAAGAAGAATCTAAAACTAATGCAGACACAATCAATAAAGAAGATGTGGCTTTGCTGAGCAAAAAATTACCAAGAATCCTAAGAGACAAGAAAAGTGAGGAAAGAAGAAAATCTATAACACAAAGAAAGAACATTGGCAAAATCGAGCAAGGAAGTTTAGTCAGCACTGTTCCTACTTACTTTGAATGCAAGAAACCGGGGCATATCAAGCTAGACTGCCAAGTCTATTTGAAGAAGCAGCTAGAAAATGAGAGAAAGAAGAAAAAGCAATCTTACAAAAGATCTAATTTTGCTATTTGGGATGATAAAGAAGATGAATCAGAAGAAGATGCATTGTTATGCCTTATGGCCAAACATAGTGGTGACAGTATTGAGCAAAAACCCTTTCTACTCTATTTCTAATTGTGATGAATTTGGTAGTAAGTCTGAAAAGGATTTTAGTGATGATAGTGATGATAAGGACTTGGATGATATCTATGTTAAATTGTATGATTCACTAGTAAATACTAAAAAGTAATTAAGTATTACTAAGAATGAGCAGAAAATTTTGAATGAAAAGAAAGCTTTTAGAAAAAGAAAATAGCCAATTGACTACTGTAATTGAAAAGGGCTATGAGCAATATTGTCAATATAAATCTCAAATTGAAATTCTGATAAAGAAATTGCAAAATTTTTCATATAGCAACCAAAGAGTAGAACATGTATGGTAGAAGCAAAAATTTTCCTATAATAGAGATGGTCTAGGTTTCAGACAACAAAACTAGAAAACATAGGAAAGGGAACCCTACTAAAATTACCAATTTTTATTGTAATTACAAGGGACATCATATTAGAAACAACTATTTTAGGAGTGGTACTTACATGTTAAAACCTAATGAAAGACTGATATGGTTACCTAAATCTACAATTGTTAGAAAAACTTCTATTATGTCTACTAACACTTATGGACCCAAAAGTTAGTGATTACCACCAATGCTAGTATGAACTTTGTGTTATAGGGATGTAAGAGACAAAGCACAAACTTATGGTTTTTGGATAGTGGATGTTCAAGACAAATGATTATAAACCAAGATGACTTTTTTTTGTCTCACACATATGAATGAAGGTAAGATAACTTTCGGAGATAACTCCAAAGGGAGAGTTAAAGGAATAGGTAAAGTTGGTAAGTCTTCAGAGTGTTGTATTAATGATGTTTTGTATGTAGATGACTTAAAACACAATTTGTTAAGTACAAGTCAGTTTTGTGACAAAGGAAATAAGGTTATCTTTAACTCAAACAAATGCTTAGTTGTGAATGGTGTTGAAAATCAACTTAAGCTTATAGGACACAAGGTCAATAATGTCTACCTATTTGATCTAAATTCTTACACTTTTTAAGAGATCATGTTCAAAAAGGAGATATTTCAATAGATTTTGTTCAAATAGACTTTAATTTAGCAGATATTTTTACTAAACCTTTAGATGAAAAGAGATTTATATTCATCAGGAGAGAAATAGGCATGTTAAATCATGAAGAAATTAAGCAAAACTAGACACTTTCAATTGTTTATTGCTACATAACTCTTATTTGAATTTTAGATTCTTATTTGATTTGTTATGTTTGTTATTTTAACGCATAATCTAACTTAAGCATTGGAGCTTCTTAAGTTTGTTTTGTAGATATATGAATTTAAAGATTAAGGTACAAGTCTACATAGTTTATTCACATATAAAAAACTGATCTTTGCACATTAAATTGAATTCAGCATCGATTTACTTCCTTTTGGTTTATATAAATTGGTTATTATATCGATTTCTAGTTCAAAAATTTGACATTGTAATCAATTTTGACACCGATATAGAAATTTTTTCAATGTTTATGTACAATCTTTTTATCTGAAGCATTCGATTACATAATCGATGCAAAAATAACAATATTCATAAATTTAGGGGGAGCAATGACTTTTAATTTTTTTTTTTTTGACTTTCCATGTTTCATTATTTTGGATGTTTCAAGAGGGGGAGAAAAAGTATAAATCTTAATTTTAGATGATTTCCTCCCTCAAAATTCTTTTATTTTGAACCTCATCTAAAATTGTTTGTCAACATCAAAAAGGGGGAGATTGTTAGCCTCGATTACTCTAATTACATATTTTTCTTAGTTTTAGTTTTAGTGTTGAAAAATAGTTTTATCTAACAATATATTTTAGTGTTTTTGACTTGTTTTGTAGGTTCAAGTTCAACAAAATTTGATTCAAGATTTAAGAGATCTAAAATTAGTTTTTGAGATTATTTTTCAATAGGATCTTTTGAAAATAAGTTCAACTGATATTTGATCCCAATATTTTTAACTAAACAATGAGGTAGAAAAATCACTTGAAGAAAATATGATTTTATAAAAAAAAATTTTCATCATGAATTGATTTGCATATTGATGCATAAAAAACTCATGAAAAATTCATATGGCAATTGAAGTTGCAATCGATGCATGAAATATAGATTTGAAAAATTGTTTTACCAAAGGTGAGGAAAGATGGCTACTTTGATGCAGTAATCGATGCAAAGATTGTGAACAATAGACTATACTTCGATTATCACACCAATTATTTAATTATAACAATTGTAATAGATGCAACAATTGATGCAATAACTAAAAGTTAGTTATTCTATTATAGACTGTTACAGCAGTTATTCAAATCTAACTGCCTTCCTTAATTAAATGATCTTTCATAGTCTTTCTTGACAATTTAGTGTGAAATCATTTGATAAAGAGCTAAAAACATTTTTCTCTCTACCTCATCAAACTTCTCAGATTTCTTCAAAAGTTTTGGATTAAAGATCAGTTAAGTTTATCTTAGATAGTTTGAGATTTTCATCTCAAACACTCATATTGTATTTTTCAATCCCTTTCTATTCTTTTTATTTGAGGTTTCTAGGATTTAGAAATCTATATAGGTTTAGAAGAACCTATTTCAATTCGTTTAGGTTAGCAAGAAGCCTGTCAAATTCTTGTGTATTTGTTGTAAAATTGGCATTTCAGGAGCCTGGTAAATTCTAATAGTTTTTATTTTTAATTCAAGGGTCTTTTAGTTGAGAAAGATCAAATGGAGTATACTTGAATTACAATTTCAAGTCTAGTTGAACCACTTTAAAAACATATGTCTTCAACTTTTTTTTCTTCATTTACATTTCAATTACTCTTGCTATTAATCTTCCTAATGGGAAACGGGCAAGATCGATTTATTTTTTGTAACTTAATTTTTATTGGGACCGTCACCTTTTACCCTTCAAGGACTAGCTACTTGAATATCTAACTACTGCTTCCTTGACAGTTATACATGCTATTTCTAGATTTTCATTGCATAGAGGACCAAGAGAAGACAACCTTTACATGCCCTTTTAGCACATTTGCTTATGAGAGGATGCCCTTTGGACTTTCCAATGCACCTATTACTTTTTAGAGGTGCATGGTAAGTATTTTCTCATATTTGCTACAACATTACATAGATGTGCTCATGGATGATTATCTTGTTTATGGTAATTTATTTGATGCATGCTTAGAGAACTTAACCCATGTACTTAGTCAATGAACATAATTTATATATATTTTTACATCTTTTTATACTTAGTCTTTTGTCATATTTATGTACTTAATTGAATGCTTAAAATTGGTTTTGTGCCATACTCAATTTTTGTGCTTAATTGAATTTACTTGGTAAATTTATACTATTTCAGATTATTTCAGTTTTTTAGGCATATCTTGAGCTCTAAACATTAATTTTGAGTGATTTTTATGTCATTGAAAATCTAAGAGAAAGATCTAAAAATGTAATGAAAAGTCCCAAGCTCAATTCAACGATTTTGAAGGCCAAATAAAGCTTATAAGCTAGAATAGAGTATTAACTTGGGACCTAAAGCTAGTTTTGGTATTTTCATCATAAGTGGAGCTCCACTAATTATTTTGGTTCAAACATGATCCCATAAGATAGCCAAGATCTATCCTAACAACTTTCATGAAGCACTTGAGGTCAAACTACACTATTTTGAATTAGTTTTATGGCTATGGACTTAAATGAAAATTGTTGTTAGGGTTAGACTACTAAGAAAGCTGTATTCGTTTTAAGCTCATAACTTGAGCTGGGAATTGATGTTTTATAAGGTTAAAGCCATTAGACTCCTAAGAGACAAGGCTACATTTGATATGAAAGGAGCTAAGTCCAATTAGATCTCCTTCCAACCCTAATCAACAACCCAGTCAAGAGGTAGGGCAGTGAGCCTACAAATAGCTTAGCTAAGACTCATTTGTAATAGCTTTTAAATTATTTCTATATTATCTCTAATTTTGGGAGGAGAGGAGCTCTACTAGGACAAGACTCTACCTATAATTAGGTTTTCTCTTTTCCTTTTATTTTTCTTTTCATTTTTGTATTAATATTAAACTCATATATCAATCAAAGGGAATTTTTGCACTAATTCTTTAGTTAATTGTGAAACTTACTCTTAATTTCAATTTATTCCCAATTTGATTCTCTTGATTACCTATTTCTACTACTTATAATTTTTATGGATGATTGATTAAGATTGCCAATCAATTATTTATGCATTATGATTTACTGCTAGCCAAATTTCCATAGGCAATTTCATTGTTTGTGGTTGTTTGGTTGTGGGGTAGCAATAGGATTTTGATTTGTTGTTTAGGTAAATCAATTTTCCTAAGAGAATTAAGGATAATTAGTTAAGTTGATGCTAGGGTAATTCAATTAATTAGACTTAGTATTTTCAAAACGTAATATTATTGATAAATTGGATGGGAGTGCTAGGCTTCAACTAATTTAACATAAGAGCCAATCGGGTGTTGGGCTTAGTTGGTAAAATTAGGTGGAAAGAATCAAGGATTAATTATATGTTGGGCTTAATTAATTTCTTAGCTAAGTGGTCAAAATAGGAATGAAAACATACTATCAATGATCAGTTACTAAATTAGTTGTAAGAATCCCTTGAATTAATCTTTTCCCTATTTAATTTCCCTTTATTTTTGGTTTTGTTTTGTCAAGCATTCAATCTATTTCTTTTAATTCCTATTCTAGATAATATCTAATCCTTCCTATTTTGTTACACTATAAACACATAGAAATCAATCACCAATCTTTGTGGAATTGACCTGGACTCATCCTAGCTATTAACTTAGGTAATTTAGCATTATTTTTACCACTCTCAACAGTCATCATTACACATTGCAGAGAGACAAATCTTGTTCTAAATTTTGAAAAATGTCATTTCATGGTTGAGCAAGGAATAGTTTTCGGGTATTTTGTGTCAAGGCATTGAAGTAATAAGACAAAAATTGATTTACTCTTGAGCTTGCCCTACCCTACATGTGGAAAGTGTGTTCCTTTCTTGATCATACAGGTTTTTACTACATGTTCATCAAAGATTTCTCCAAAATAGCATTGTCCTTGTCAGAATTGTTGCAAAAAAATGTCCCATTTGAGTTTAGCCAAGCATGCAAGGAGGCTTTTGACAAGTTTAAAGTTGCATTGATATCAATTCTTATTATTCAACCTATAAATTGGAAGTTGCCATTTGAGATAATATGTGATGCAAGCAACTATGCTTTGGGAGTGTTTTTAGGGTAATGGGTTGGCAAGCAAGCTCATGTGATCCGTTATGCATCTAGAACTCTTAATCCAACCCAATGCAATTACTCTTGGGTCTCAGGTTATTGTGTTTTTTATTATGTAGCTTTAAAGTATCTACTTTCCTAAAAAAATGCAAAATCAAGACACATCAGATGAATTCTATTGATGCAAGAATTTGACCTTAAGAATAAGGAAAAGAAAGGAGCTGAGGATCTAGTAGCAGATCATTTAAGTAGGTTGAAATGAAAAGATGATTAATTGCCATTGCAAGACTTTTTCCCTAATGAGCAACTTTTCAAGCTGCAAGCTAATGTTCGTTGATATGCTAATTTGCCAAATTACTTAGTTGCTAGGACTTTAACTGATGATTTGAGTACAGCTAAGAAAGATAACCTAAATAGTGATGCTAAGTATTATGTGTGAGATGATCCTTATTTGTAGAGGTATTACTCTAATTAGATTATTAGGAGATATATGTCTAACTCTGAATTTTAGTCTATCCTTTCTTTTACTCATGCTTATGCCTGTGGTGGACACTTTGGACATAAAAGAATAGCTAGGATAGTGTTAGATTGTGGTTTATATTAGCCTACTTTGTTTCATGATTATTATGTGTTTTGGAAAAGTTATGAGTAATGTCTAAGAACAGGTAAAAACCCCTATTCTTGTGTATGAGATTTTTTATGTGTGGCACTTTGATTTCACAAGACCATTCCCTTTATCTTATAGTTTCCTTTATATCGTGTTTGTTGTTGATTATTTCCTAAGGTGGGTGGAACTAAAAGCCACTAGGACTAATGATTCCAAGGTTGCTATAGGTTTTATCTAGATTAACATTTTTAGCATGTTTGGAATTCCAAAAGTTTTGGTGAGTGATCAAGAAACCCACTTTTGCAATAAAATAATTAAGGCTTTATTGAGGATATATGTAGTCATTCACAAGGCTACTACACCTTGCCACCCTAAAAAAATGGACAATTTGAAATATCTAACAAAGAAATCAAGTATATCTTAGAGAAAATAGTGAAGCCAAGTAGGAAGGATTAGAGTCTTAAACTTGATGATGCATTATAGAAATATAGGACAACATACAAAACACCCATTGGAATGTCCTCTTACAAACTTGTTTTTAGAAAAGCATGTCACCTTTTAGTACAGTTTCAACATCAGGCATTTTTGGTAGTGAAGAGTTGTAACATAGGCAAGGGTGAAGTTGGTAAGCACTGGAAGCTGTAACTGCAGGAATTGAAGGAGACTTCAGAATTACTTTGTTTTGCTTTTTGTTTTGGTTGTGTTAATTTTTTTTTTTGTTCATTTTGTTCATTTAGGTGTTTTTCAATGATAATGAGTTTGTTTGGTCCTTGAGTTAGTTGCAATTGACTTTGATGGTTATATAGCTTGATTGAATAAATTATCCTGCCTCTTGATCCTTGAATTTGATTAGCACAGTGATGAAATGTGAAATGTTTGTAGATTGAATTTGGTAGACATATAGCCAATGAGATTTTGAACCATTATTGATATTTTATCAGGTTCCTTTGTTTCTTGTGTGTTATTTTCTTTCATAAAATTGTTACTTTAGAACTTGCTTTCAATATTTTTGAGATTACATTGGCACATACATACATAAATATGATTAAGGCATATTTTGATTATGCAATTTTTTCCCTTTTAGCCAACCTTGCAATGTAACATTATTAAGCCCCTTTGAGCCTAATTGACTCTTTTTTTCTTATCATGTAACCTATTAGAAAGTCAAGCCTTGAATGTCTTTACATTTTCCTAACCTTTGGATTTAGTAAAGCATTTAATTCATTAGTGGGATGGACTCTTGAGCAAGTGTGGGAGTGTACTAATTGTTTCGAGAAAAGGTAAATATGATTCATCACAATGGTAAAAAAAAAAGAAGAAGAAACAAATGAAAAAGAAAGAAAAAAGAGAAAAAGAGCTCAATGCAATTAAAGAGAAAGATTTCAAGGAAAAAAATGAATTTGAAGGAAAAAGAAAATTTTCAAAAAGAAAGAGCTCAAATAAAAGAAAAGTGAAAAAAATGAAGCAAAACAAAAAGAGAATTAATAAATGTGAAAATTTGTGATATAGATTCCAGTTTTAATTGCTCCTTTACTTGTTTGAATCTATACCACAATGCTCTATTAGTCTCTTAGGTTTTTCACTTTCATATCCTTGTTATTTCTTTTCTTCCCTTTTCCTTTGGCCATATTCAACCATTGAGAAATCCTTTTAATTTGTGCTATACAGGTGATTTGAGTAGTGAAGATTAGATAATAAACAAACTTATAACAGTGAATTTTCATGGAATGAAATTGAGTAAAACACTTGCTTATCTTAAACAATAAGAGAGTTGGAAAGCTTACCTTATAAAGGTTTCCTAATTTGATCTACTTTCCTTTTCAATGAAATTACCTTGCTAGTTGATTTTGAGTTTTGAGTTTTCAAGAATGTTGCTTCATGATGTGCTATGCCCTCTAAAATTTTAGTTGTTTCTTTGCTTTTGATTTTGCATTCTTATCATTGTTGAAAGGTTAGTGTTAGAGTTTTGTTTTAAGCATAGTTTGGTGCCTTGCCAAAAGGTTTAAAGTGAAATTGCACTATTTTCATCAAGTTCTAGGGCTATGAATCCAAGTTATGAATTCTGTTATGAGTTGAACTGCTCTACAAAGCTATTTTAGTTTTTAACCCACAAGTTAAAAAATCAAATTTTTGAGCAAACTTAAGGCTCTTAGATTAATAAGAGATGGAATTGTAACTTCAAAGAAGAGACCTAAGTCTAATTATGCCTCTTTCTAGTCCAAGTAGAAAGAGGAGTAAGCTCATAGAAAAACCTAGCTGAATCCTTAGTGAATCTTTTCTTTTTCTCTACTTTATAAGAAGAAAAAGCACTCCTGGTACAAGAATACTAGCCCCTTTCAGGTCTTTTTCTTTTCTTTTGTTTTTGTTTGTAATTCTTTTATAATCTATAGCCAAATCTTTCTTTCAATCTAAGAGAAATTTTGCTCCAATTATCTTGTTAATTGCGAGACCTATTTCTATTGTTGATTTATTCCCAATTTGATTTCCCTGTTTCTCTATTTTAATGTAATTAATTGCTTTGGATGATTCATTTATAGGGCCATTGAATTAATTGTTCATTGTAACTTACTACCAACTAAACTTTTATAATCAAATTTTTTTATGGCTATTTGATTTGAGCAGCAAAAGAGTTTTTGATTGTGGACTAGTGCTGATCAATTATTCTAGAGAAACATAGGCAAATTAATGAATTTGCTTCTGTGATAAGTTTGTTAATCAATCTTAGTCTTTTTTGGTTCCTAATGTTATTATTGAGTTTGTTCGGGTGCTTGGCTTTAACTAATTCAACAATAAAAGTTAATTCGGGTGTTAGGCTCAATTAGCAAAATTGGAAGGAAATTAGCAAGAATTAATCTAGGTGCTAGGCCAAATTTAATTCTTGGCTAAGCAGTTAAATAGAGAATGAAACTTTTATGCCTACGACCAATCACTGAGTTGAATGTAAGAATCCCTTGGATTGAAGTTTCCTCACTTAAGTTTCCCTTTCTACATTTAATTATTGTTTATTTTCCTATTTTGAGTAGATAGCTAACAATCCCCCTTGTCTTTTACTTTCATAGACTATATTAATCAACAATTTTTGTGGATCAACCTAGACTCATCCTACCATGAGCTAGGGTAGTTTAGCTTCTTATTTTTGTTGGTTTCAACACCTATCAAAATGTATTGTTGCTAATGGGGATTTGTAAAAGATGGTGTTTTTGTAAGAGTATTTTGAAAGTTATTCTTATAACATACAACTAATATATATGGTTTATAATAACTAAATAAGATTTAATTTAATTCAAATTATGTTGTATGTGTGTTTGAGTAGGTGATATCATGTAAGACAACAAACTAAAGGGAGATCTTTATTAGCCAACTGCACAATCAATATTTGCCATAAACAAACAAAACCATTAAGAAATTAAAATAACACCAAAAATATATCTATTGAGTTGCAGTTGCATTGTTGCCATGATGAGATGGGATAAACTGTCCCATCTCCTTAGTGTAAGCCATGATGACACACTTATTCTTTTATTTTAGCTAACTGCTCCTCAGTTTGATATAGCTAGTCTTTGGTTTGCAAAAGCTCTGGTTTCAAGCTTTTGGCCTCTTCTTGAGATGTTAGATTTGTGCCATACGCACTAACGAAGTGGGTTCCATGAGAACTAATCCCAAACACTTGCGTCGAGCAAATACCCTTGCCTAGACCACGCACATGGCCTAGATGCTCCTTCTTAAATAATTTTCCAAAAAGATCATTCAGAGATAACACTAAATGCTGTGAATGGTCCTCTTGGCTCAAGGCCACATTTAGTTTCTCCTACATAAATGCAAAAGGTATTAAGTTTTGAAATAATTAATACTACGAAGGTAATAAAACTTTTAATTGAATCTTTACCCTTATCATTCTTGCTTCATCATTTACATATGACCCATCACTTTTTCAATGTATAGCATCCCACAACTCTACTCAACCAACTAAATGCCCACTATCTTTTTCCTATCATTTCCATAAAAGTGTTAATTTTAATGAATCTAGATGAGCAAATTTTAATTTATTAAAAGATGCATGTTATACTAACATCTTATCCCTTTTGTGAGCATATATCCTACAGTATGTGGAATGGTTTGCCTAGTTTTATTCATTGCATTTCACTTGCACATTTTCTACACAAATAAAATTAGGCATTCATATAGCCATTCATATAAGCATAGTCATATCAAAAAATTAATTAATTACCTTGTGTTTTTGTTTTTCATAGACGAGGATGTAACCTTTCAATTGCTCACTAGTGACAACATTTGGGTATTTTTAATTAACATTTTGCTCCTTCATCAAGGTAGGGTCATAATGTTTGCTGCATGAAGCCAATCTATGATTTGTCCACCCCATTCAAATGACTTGCTTAGTAAACCAAATGCTCATTTCATCATTTAAAAATTGAAAGTATGGCTATGAAAAAAAAATAAAAACATCAGTAATAGAATAAAACATAAATTGTAAATATTTGAACAACATTGTTACATACCATCACCATTCTAACTAGCACATCATCTTTAACTGAACCAGGTATGGCTAGCCTATTCACGTTATTTATTGAGAATTTACTCTTAGCCAAAAGACCTGTTACTCCTAAAAAAGAGTCCTCATTCTTCTATGGGACAACCATGATTGTCTGCCTGAATTTCAACTTTTTCTTCTTCTAAGGTCCAAACATATTTGACTTTTAGCTTCTTAACCTTCACCACTCTTTCCTTATCTATTAAGGCAAGTATAAAATATTGGTGAAATATAAATTCAAATTGAAAAGAGAATGATATACTGTAGTTACCTATTATGTTGTGGTACCATCCACTTCCGTGCTTCCCCTTCCTAGCACTGGAAGATGATATATTAGAAGCATCATCCATCTCGAGATCTTCCATTTCAACTTCTAGTTATTCCATCCTAAGAGCATCAAGCTATGTAGGATGTATAGGTTGTGTGGGTTGCATGGACTATGTGGGATGTGTGTGTTGTGTGGGTTATTTGAACTATGTGAGATATATGGGCTATGTGGGATATGAATGTGTAGGCTGAATAGGGGCTGGAACATCTTGAATGCATTGTGGAGGAGTAGATTGGGTACTAGATGCTCCTTTGTAGCCCCAGACTCTTGGATATTTGGACTTAGGCATATTTGCAAAACATATGTCAATAATATAAAAATAATTATGAAATTATTTAGTTAAGCAAGCTCACGTTGAGACGACCCAAATTGACAAATCATAAATGATGCCTATTGACAAAATTCTTTAACTAAGTAACTTTACAAAAGCCAATAACAATTCTAACACATTCTTATCTCCCTTAATACTAGTTCCTAGATTAGGGCCTTCCAAGTGATCATCATTTTTCTCTTCCTTTGCCAATTGAATATTGTCACCATCTTTTTTTAAAAAAAAATTACTCAATTCTTGCTTAGTAAATGGTTCATGCTCACATATTTCATCATCTACACCCATGTCATATAAGTCTCTTAGCTTGAGATGACAAAAACACTCTAATCTAGAGATACTTGATCTTCTACATAATAAATCATTTGAGCTTGGGATGCATAGATGAAATGCTTATGCACTTCCTGTTCATCAATGCAAATCAATCAATTAAAATTTATAACACTAAAGCCCTAAGCATTCTTTCTAAACCCTCTATCGTTAGTGGTGTTAGCCCACATATATTAAAAGAAGGTCACATATTTTTCATAGTAATTAAGCTCAATAATATCTACCAATTTCCCATGATATGGAAGATCAGCATCCTCCCCATTTATATCTTTATGGCTAGAAAGATAACTGGTTATAGAAGTTATGAAAACTCCAGAATCTTAGGTTTTTAATCCATTTTCTTGAGTTAATGTCTAAAACTTATATCTGTTAACATTGAAAGTTAAAAACCATCTAGCATTTTGAAGAGGTCATTAGGCTAGTTGTTTCAAATCATTCGACACATGTTGATGGTGAAATTTGGTAAGGTCTAAATCTCAATCAACAAGAGCGGTTCTTGTACCCCAAACTACAATCTGATTGTGAAAAGACAAAAAAAAGTAGTGAAAGCAAGAAGGAAGAGGAAAAACAAGATGAACACTAGAGCTTTTAACATGGTTAGGCTAAAATCCTCTATTCAAATTCCAACATCCACAGTAGCTTTTATTCATATGGTGAAAGTTTGACAGAGTTACAATATTTGTTTTCTAGCCACCTTATTATGTCTATTCCTCCCCCTTTTTATAGAAGTTGGAAGGTTACAAACGTAATTTACTATGTTGTAAATCTGTCACATCAAGTAATAAATATAATTGACAAGTACACCTACTGTGAATCAACTTCTTCATACTACTTTCTATGTGTGGGCCCTTGTAAGCTGCTTCTTGCAGACTGGCCTCACAAGTTGGGTCTATGAAGGTGCTTGCTTCAGGTTCACTGATAACGAGCTTTGAACTGGTGGGATGTCATGTCCCAGAAGCTGGGATTCTTGATCTAGGGTCATTATTAATCTTTAGCCAACAATGTCAATCTCACATTTGGTGATACAAGCTCGTGCAGGATGAACCATCGGCCACGTGAGCCGGGGCTTATCTCTTAGCGAGCTGAGGCTTTTGCCTTATTTTCTGCTCTAAGCTTTGTAGCTAGTGATTTGGTCCCCTTGAGTGATCTAAGATTTTAGATGGTTTGGACTCTTTCCTTATTTGGACTTATTTGTTGCTGAGCCTTTGCTGGCCCATTTTTTATATTACCAGAAAATACCCACAATATTAGCCTATTAACTTTTAGTTCACTTTGAGGGCTGGGAGTTGTAGTTTACTGGCAAGGGCCTTATTTGTGGATTACCATGTAGTCAAAGTCTTTACATTTAGCCTATCATTTCATCTACTCTAGCCTATTCCTCTCACTATACATGTTTCATGGCTATTAGCGTGTTAGCCTTTCTAGGCCATTTGAATGGGAATAGCTAGATTTCATTTGGACTCTTCGGTAAGGCCAAGCTGGTTTATTTGAGACATGGGAAATCCTTCTTCCTTCTTCATTGAGTGATTTGATGGGTGCCTTAGCTAAGCTCCCCATATTTCTGATGGTCTAGTCTTTCGATAAGGAGTGCATGGCCAGCTACATAGGAAGTCTTTATAGAAAATCCTTCCTTGAAGATTCTAAGAGATCTTGTGTGGATCTTGGATTATTTTCTTATGGTTACACTGTAGGGTTTAGCTTTTCCAACTGTATTCTTTTGCTTCTTTTAAATTCTCAGTGCTAGGAGTGAGGCAGCTAAGAGGGAACTTCTTAGCTGAGGAGGATGATAAGAAGAAGATTAAGAAGCCAACATGCTTGTCGATTCTCCAACTGGTTGGAGATTAACTCCTGAAAGCTAGACTTCTTTTTTGATACATAATAGCTGTAGGCTTGCTCTGATTTTGTACTTTGAATTTTTTGATGTAAATTTACCTCGTTGAGCAAGGTTTTTAATGAATGAGTTTTTCTTCATGATTCTTACACGTTATGTTGAATGTTCTATAGATCATAGATGATAACATGAATTCCTACAAATCACTACTAAATGAAATATTAAGATAACCAATCGGTCATATTTTTTTGTTAGTAATGAATCTGAGCATCAGAGTGCCTTAATAATGAGTAGTGTACAAGTAGGTCACATGAGAGCTGCGACTTGTAAGCTGTGCCACAACAATCTTATTGTTCTACGGGTAGTATGAATTTATTTTAGCACCTCCGCACCTTAGCCAAAAAGCTGGCAATTTTTTGGCTTGATACATATGATGCTTGAGAAAGTTAGTCATATGCACAAAATTGCATGCATATGGTGCCTTAGAAAGTCAGTCATATGCATGAGTATAAGGTCATATGCATGCAATGCCAAGTTTATTCCATGCATGCAGTGCCAAAGAGTAGGTTGCATGCATGTGGTGCCAAAAAGTAGGTCACATGCATGTAGTGCCAAGTTTGTTCCTGTTAACCTTAAGGGTGAGATTGTTTAGTTTAAAGAAAATCCTCACTCTAAATTGTTTTGATGTTGAAGAACAATTTATTTTGT
>JANHAO010010305.1:0-17831 GCA_026873985.1 Saraca asoca
AACTATATGATTATTGCTTAATGATCAACTTAGGAAGAGGATAGGAAAACTAAGCAATTTTATCAAGCTTTTGATAGGTTATTTTACTGGCTAAATCTATGCTACTTAGGATAGGTTTATTAATCATTTCAAGGCTTTTTGTTATGGTTAACAATAATTGAATGCATATTTAGTGATTTAGGAAGCATTGGTCCTAAGTTTAGCTAGTTTCCTTGGCTGGTTAGTATGTGTTGTAGCTGGTAGTTTCTGTTTGTATGTTTTAGGTAGTTTTAGTGTAGTTTATGTTAGTTTAATTTCTACCAACCCCCCCATTTATATATCCTAATATCATAATAATATCATCTTAAAATGGTCTTTGGGTTCGACCTAGGTTGCCTATGCTATAAGTTAGTTTAGGTAGCTCCAATTTATAAATTTCTAATTCGATCCGCCTCGACACGCGTGATCATCTTCTGCATAGGAAGCCTTCTCAGGCAATCGTCCTTCTTCAAGAATGAGGGAAAATCTCACATAGATCTTGGATTATTTCCTCACGACATCATCGTGAGGTTTACCATTTCCAACTGTTCTGACTTGTTTTCCCTAAATTTGCTGCATCAAGTAAAAAGCTGGAGGGGAGTTCTGAACCAAGGAGGATGACAAGGGAAAGAATTAAAAAACTAGAGTATTCGCTGACCCTCCTACTAATTGAGGCTCCCCTTTGAGGCACCAATCTTTCTTCTATAATGTATAGCTGTAGTGCACTTGACTTGTATTTTGACTCTTTCCTGATGTAAATTTGAGGCTTTTTAATGAATGACTTTTTCCTTGTGCTTCTTGTATTCTGCTGCTTGTACACATTTCTGATAGTAATATAAACTGCAAGTGAGCATCACAATATCATGGAATGTTTAAGTAGCTAATCGGTCACATTTTTTGAAAGACAATGAATCTGAGCACGATAAAGTTTGTCTATTTGAAATCGCTTGCGAATTGTGAATTTTAGGTAACATGAAAGCTATGAGCACTTGGTCGCACGAGAGATGTGAACAAATGGTCGTATGAGAGCTACGAACACTTGGTCGTATACATATGATGCTTGAGAAAGTTGGTCACATGTATGATTAATAAAAGGTCGCATATGTGTGGTGCTTGAGAAAGTTGGTCACATATATGATTAATAGGAGGTCACATGCCATGGTGCCTGAGAAAGTTGGTTATATGCACGACCGTACATGCATGGTGCCTAAAAAAGTTGGTCACGCGTGTGCTCAAGATAACATGTATATGGTGCCCAAGAAAGTTGGTTATATACATGATTCATAAAGTTAGGTGCACATGGTGCCTAAGAAAATTGGTCGTATGCGCGAGGTTGCCTGCATGTGGTGCCTAAGAAAGTTGATCATGTGCATGGCAAGATCGCCTACGCATGGTGCCTAAGAAAGTTAGTCATGCACGAGGTGAAACACCATGTGTATGGTGCCTAAGAAAGTTAGTCATATACATGGGTAAATCACATGCATGCGATGCCTGAGAAAGTTGGTTGCACGTATGACGATATCATATGCACATGGTGCCTAAGAAAGTTAGTTATATACATAGTAATGTAACATGTATATGATACCTAAGAAAGTTAGTCATATACACACTTGACAGCATCAGGACAGCACCATAAAGTAGGTCATTCTAATGCGATGTCAATTTAAACTAAAACTCAAAAGGATATAGTTGTAAGCTAAAATGGGGGAAGTTCACATCTTAAGGGCAAGCTTCTAGATTAACATTTGCTGAGGCTTTGTCTAGACTATGTACATCAAAACTTAGACTACTTTTATATGCTTTATTACAGAGCTAAAATATGGTTCTAACCATGACAGAATGCTCTTGTTCGGGATCTCACTAAAGTCAAGAGGGCTGCTGTCCCACGGGCCATAGTATGTATTCTTTTAAATGGCCTCTCTTGATCAGATCTTCGATCATATCTCAAAGGGCTCGGCAATTAGAAGTGTGGTGCTCGACATCGTTATGGTAACCACAAAACTTGTTCATGTTTTTATTCCCACAAGGAGTCCTCAAAGGAGTAAGAGTCTCGAAGTCTTCTCTACCCCTTTCAATCGTAAAAATCTTGTCTGGAGTGTCTAAGAGGATGCTATAATGATCGTGACAACCTGGAGGCTGAGGTCGCTCAATTCTCACTTTCTTCAGAAGCTGGCTATTAGGACCGGTCTTCTAACCCTTATTGTTTCTCTTCTTGTTCTGCTCAGAGTCACTCGCCTTATCTTTCTGATTCACTGAACCAAAGGTTTCTTCCCATCTGATCTATTTTACAGCTTGATCATAGAATTCACCCAAATCCGTAACTAGGGATTTGTAAATGCTTTTGTATAATTTTCCATCCTTATGAAGTCCTACCAAGATTCTTGTTAGAATGCTCTCGTCAAATGGACTTTCGACGTTATCTATCTCACGCTTGAATCGGGCGATGTAATCTTTTAATGATTCGTGCTTGTGTTGAAAGATTATGGCGAGATGGCAGGGGGCACGAACTGCTTCTTTAACACCTTATATTGGTTGAGGAATTTTTCCTAGCATTCCTCCGAACTACTTATGCTGCGAGCCAAAAGACTCTTGAACCACATTTGGGGTGCGTCTCCCAATGTAGCCAAAAAGATATGACATTTAATCAGGGGATTGCTTGTTCGAAGATTCATCTGGATGTTGAATATATCTAAGTGGCTGCACAGATCACTATCTCCATTATAGAGTGGGATAAATGGGATCTTGAGCTTATCAGGGAGGGGCTCCATTAGAGAAAGGAGTCTATTCCTCTGGACGACTTCGATCATCTTAAGGTTGGGGGTGTGCCTCCAACTACTTCACTCTCTGAAGCAATTCTTCTACCAACGAAGTCAATCGCTCAAATCACTTGCTAGAGGCCTAATGGCTCCTCCTATCTTCCTGACCACATGAGCGACGACCAGAAGTGTGTTCTTGATTAGCTTTATTTGTGCTTCCAACCTGCCGCTGCTGATGAACATCTCTAGGCGTGACGTCTTCGGCCTGCCTTTGTAAGCCTTGAGCTTACGCTTGGGCCAGCATTTGAAATGCTTCTGTCATCCTTCTTCTCAAACCTTCTAGCATCTCCTAGCGCTAGAGTCACATTTGTATTTCGTCGGTCTCAAGAACAGTGGCAATAGGCTGGCAATGAACTAAAGGAAACAAACCGTTGGCAGCTCCGATGGTAAAAAAACTTGTTGTATGACTTTTAAGCTGGTTATTGATAGCCTGAGATTTCCTAACAAATTTTTCCCTGGCCATTATAATTGAACAAAGGATAGACCTAAACATAGGGAATCAACCAAAATGCAGATGAATCCCTATAGACGGCGTCAAAATATTGACAATAAATTTTGATTCTACCCAAATCTAGCCAACTAGAAAAGTTCTTTTGGACTTAAACTACACTTTAGTTGAGTAAGCATGAAACAAGGACAGAGGACCTAGAAGAAAAGGGGAAAGTCAGATGAAAATAGGAAGATTTTTAACATGGTTCGGCCAAAATCAGGTAGTACCGGTCCTTACGTCCACGATAATGTTATTGCTTTGAAGAAATTTCTACAGACTTTCAGTATAGCTATCTTAGTTTGCTTACAACAGTCTCCCTCCTCCTAATTATAGAGGTTCAGAGGTTACAAATATAATTTTATAAGTTGTAATTCTATTACATCAAATATTAAATGTATAAGATAAAATGATCTTCTGCAAATCAACTACTACAGGTTACTTTCTGCGAGTGGGACCCTTGTCTGTTTGCTAGGCTAGATAGCTAACACAGGTCAGTTTGGTGCCTCATCGTGCTGAGTTTTTTGGCTATGTTGCATCTTGTGAGCTATTTTCGACTCGAGGTCATTGTGGATCTTTACAGAACAACGATGAGCTCGTAAAGTGAACTCATGCAAAATAGATCATCGACTATGCGAGCTGGACTTCTCTTATCTAGACTTTGTCCTTGCCTGGGCTTTGTTAGCCCATTTTCTCTCGTACCAAAATACGCCTATAACACAACTAGATTTAAATCTTTTAAAATTGGTTTTTATGAATTGGAAAACTAAATTTTGTCCTAAATTCTCCTTTACTGACAATGGCATGATTTGTTCGATAAACAAAGAACCTAAAATAATTCTATTATTCATATTTTTTACTAACAGAAATGAGGTTTTTACTTTAAAGGATGGATTTTCTATTATCATATTTGAAAGTTTGAAGTTTAGATCCATTTGCAAATCTAATTCATTTTTTTATTTTTCTTCAAAATATTATGTTGATATTAGTCTTTCTTGTATACAATTGAGATCTTCTCCTATATCAAAGAGTGCAACTGTTCAATTGTACATTCATTTTTTATTGTTATTTTGATAGGATATATCATTTTTGAATAGATAATTTTGAAGTAATTCTAAAAAGTTTTTCATTAATGTCTTCTTCATTGATATTTTCTTCATCATTTTTTGTAATTTTGTTTTTAAATTTTTGAAGATTTGAAAGTACTAAATTGTAATGTTTTTACTTCTTTTTTAAGAAAATTAACCTCATATTGTAAGTCTTGTAAATTATTTTCTAAGCTGAGTCTATCTAATACATCATTGAAATTATATTTGTTTGTTAAAGGTCATTTGTAAGATGTAAAAGGCTTATCTATAGTTTGTTTTAATTTTTAGAAGTAACTCTTCTTTTGTTCATCATCAAATAAATGATAGATGTCTTTGAAAGAAAATCTTATTTTTTGGTAAGAACATTTACCTCATTATCAAATGATAATTCTCCTATTTTTTAAGAATAACAATCATCATCTTAGATTTAATTGTTTTCTTGAATTTGATCAACTTCTGTTGAGAATTCAACTGCTTTAGAGGACTTTTTAGATAATAAATTGCTAATTTGATTGAGAACTTCTTTTTCAAGTTCAATATTTCTTATCTCTTATTTAATCTACAATAGTTTCATATGTGTCCTGGCATGTTACATTTAAAGCATATTGGTCTAACATCTTGATTTGGTGGAGGAGCAAATCTTGGCTTTCTTTTGTAATGTTTTTTTTTATAAAGCTTTTGGTTTTGTTGGCTAGACTCAACTTGTATGGCTCTACACCTATGTTTGGGCTTGAAGGTTTCTAGATAAATAAACTCAAATTGTACATAGAAAGATCTTAATTTTTTTTCCTGTTAAGAGATTTTTCTTTAATTAATTATCTTTGGATCTGGTTATCTTGACAAATTTTTTATGCTACTTTCTGGACATAAGCAATGAGTATCCCATAAGTAATTTGCTTATAAGGGATTACACCATTAAATTGATTTCTAATTTTCACTCTAACCTTATCTCCTAAGGATCTAAGAAAACCAATAAAAAATGTTTCTTTTCAAAAGGTTGGTTGCTATTAGATCTAGAGTAAATCCAACTAAAGAAAGTATCTTTATACCATCTAAAATCAAAAAAAGTTCTACATTTGAGATTTAAGAGTAACTTGCATATTTGTCTTTTCATAGGCGGGGATCTCTATAAAATGTTTAATTATTGTGTAGATTAAAGTATTGATAGCATCATGAATAGTTTGGCCATCTGAATCAAGTATTACCATACTATGGGAATTAGTTTTAACTAATTCTAAGATTTGGTGTCTTTCCATTTCGGTGAGGAATTCATCCTACCATCCTTTAAGTTAGCTAGTAAAGCCAACTACAAGAATGTGGATGATGATTCCATCATCAAATTTATGAGTTGTTTGGTAGGTTATGCTAACCATAGTCATCTGTTAGAGTAAATTGAGAATCTCATATTCAAATTTACCATATATGTTCCACTCATAGATGTTGTTTCCATTATAGGAGTTCTGAATAACAAGAAGCTTTTCTTCTATTATTTGGTCTGGAAAGCTTGGCCTAGAATAATAGAGTTTTTAAGGTGTTCTCTAATTTGCTATAATTTTGATAGCTTCTATTTTGAGTTTTTCATCATCTAAAGTTAGAGGTTTTGTTTAAGGTTTGGATTCTATTGGATTTATCAAGAGGGGTTTCTAGGACTACTATTGACTTAGCTAATTTTTGGTCTAATTATTTTATCATTTGGTTTAACTTTGTAATCTCAATTCTATTAATCAAATTAGTTTTTTAGGGAAAGTTCAATTCTTTCTATTTATCCTATAGGATTCGTATGGTTTGAACAAAGGTTTTTATATTTGTCTGCTAGATGAAGATTCTCCTACTTGGATTAGATTATTAAGCAAAATCTAGTGTCCCAAAGTTTGGAAATACTTATTGGTATAGTTGTTTTGTTCCATTAAAAATTGTATATCTTTTGCATAAACAAATTCAATAGCATCATTTACCTTATAAGGTGCTACTATAATTTGTTTATCTAGGTTGCAATTTCTATTTGGAAACGCTTTTGAGGAGGTAATTCAAAATTGAACTTTTTTCCTTTAAGAGTTGTCGAAGTCTGGGTAGCTTGTTGACATTTATAGACTTGTTGAAGGGATAATATATTTGTTTAGCTTTAGTATATGCTTTAAACTAGTCAAAGAAAGAAATATTTGTTTCAAGTTTTTTCATGAATTTAAACTAAGAATTATAGATATGATCCTTTAAATTTCCTTGAAAATTTGTAAGAAACTAGGTTCTTTGAAGAGTGAATTCTTTTAAATAGAAATCATCTTTCAAAGATCTCTTATCAATTTGAAAATCTTTTAGTCGCAAATCATTTAGGTTCTAAGTTGCCACAAAGTTGAGAGCAGGTTGAAGGTTTAACAAATTTATCATATTCGTCTTCATCTTTAGCTTTCTCTTTTCTTCTTTGATTAATTTGGGTGTATAGTGGTTTTGGTATCCTAGAAGAATCATCTAACCTTTAATGTCTATTCTAGACATGGTCGAAGCTATGAAAGAGCAAGAATATCTTAGTGGTTTTATTTTTGTCACCCTATTTAGGATTGGAGAATCATCTTTGAGTGATTCAGGATCAACTATTATGGGTTGTCCTAATCTTAATCTACTTCTATCAAAAGATATTTCAACTTGTCTTGAAGCATATTGGGTAATTTTAGAAACTAAAGGAGTTTGGATTTCCTAAGGAATAGAGATTTTATCAAATTCCCAATTCTCAGGATAATCTATTGTTTCCCAAGGGAGTAAGGTTGGTATTGCTAAATTCCCTTTTATCATATCTATAAGAAAGTAAGTTATTTTTCTTTTCCTACTTGGTGGTTTAAGAACCGTCAAAAAGATAGAATTGTGAAGTTTATATTGAATTCTATAGATGATTACTACAAGAATAGTTTCAAGCTTCATATCGTAGCCATAGAGTTTAACATAGAGAAATAGCAAATCCTTAGGATATTATTCCCTAAGATATATTAAAATATCAGGAAAATAGTTAAAATAAATCAGTCCTCTAGAGAGACTAGTTTCTATCATTCCTAAGATAAATTCATGGAACTTGTTGAATCGTCCATCTCTAAGGCACAAGAGTATTGCATTGTTCAATCCTAATTTACGCACATGTTTTGCAACTACTTGCACACAATCTATATGCATGAAATTATATCTTGATTTAAGTTTTTGATAGAACTCATCGAAAAATGACTAAGAGCCCGTTTGGATGGGTTTAAAAAAAAGTATTTTTTTTTTAAGTTCCAATTTTCTGCTTCAAAAAAAAGTCAAAAGCACTTTTTCTTGAAGCAGAAAATTGAAGCTTCAAAAAAAAGTACTTTTTTAACTTTTTTTTTACTTTTATTTTTTTTAAAAGTTTTTTTGTTTCTTTTTATTTTGAAAAAAAGCAGCTTTTTTTAAGAAAAAAGCTCATCCAAACGGGCCCTAAATTGTTCTTCTTTGGGGTATACTTTTTATTTCTTCAACAATCTTGACTATATAATTAAATTTGTTTAAGAAAGAAGAAGTTGATTTGTAAAAGCTCTTTTTCTAGGATCTTGGGACTAGTCATCAATTTATTGATTAATACTCTTAAAATTGATTTCTTCTTAAAAAATAGAATTTGAATCACTTTTTAATTTAATTTGTAAAGAATTGGAGGATGTGGAGAATGAAAACCGAGAAGGTAAAGATTTGAACATATAAAAATAAATTTCTTCTATATAATATCAAAAATTTTAGGTTTCATAAGAATATTGGTATTAACAATAAATTATAATTATCATATGAATCAAATGTTAATATTTTAACATGAACTTTTACATCTAGATTGTTTAGCTCCCCCCCTTTTAAGTATAACATGAGAACATGGTGATGGAAGCTACCCTTACTCACCTCAATCAAAAACGGAATTTATACCTTTTTACAAGCTCATGCATAACTGCATGTTGTCAATACTCAAATGCTAGCTAAACTTTATGAAGGCATCGATAATTTTCAACTCATATGCACGCCTTACTTCCCCTTAGTATTTTTATATGAAAGTGATAAGGGTAAATTATGACTATTAAATCTTTATATTAATTGTCAAAATTAAAACATTAAAGTTATGTGATTTTTTTAAATGAATATATAATCTTCAGTTATATCTTTATCCTTACCATCAATGTATATACACACATATATAGAGAGAGCATATCAATTTATGACACTATTTTTATATAAAATGTAAGATGAATGAATCGTAACTATCAGATCTTTATACTAATGATCATAATTGAAACATAGTCATGTAATCAGTTATATTTTAATCTTAATCATTAATACAAAAATCATATTATCACAATTCATTTTTCTCTCTCATTTAAAAATAGTATTCTCAGTATCATGTGTGTGTTTATATATCTTTCGCGCACGAGAAGCCTATGTCTCTCCAATATATACCGATCAGAGTCAGATTCCTTGTATATGGTGAGTAAAAATATCTGTTTCGTGAACCGTTTGTTATTAAGATTCACAACATTCTCAAATGGAACCTATATTCAATGTATCCCTTAGAAGAACATGAACGCGTAGAAAAATTGACATTCTTAATAATAATTCACAACTTGTGGACCCTCAAAACAAATAATTGTGGACGACTTTGTTAACGTTTCCTCACTAGCACGTTATGGTCTGTGATGATTTACTGGATCAGATTGTTTTTCCATTTTTTATCATTGGTTTGTATTGAAGATAATGGTGAAAATAAGGGGATAAAAAGGACTTGTTCAACAAATTAATTAAAATTTTGAAAATAATTCTCCATTTTCAACTCTCTCTTTTTTTGTGGGATTTTTTGCTTCATTGTTATTTCTCTTATTTCCAAACGAATATAAATTAATTTCATTGTGCACTTTGTGTGTCTTTTTTCTAGGTGAGGGGCTTCAATGGAATCAACAAATTAAGAGGCTTAATTAGGGCCGAAGACTAAGGAAAATATTATTTTCCTTTTTCTTTTAATGAATAATATACATATGATTGATTGAATGTGGGATGAGTAATCTTGAGCAAATGCTTTAATCTAATTTTTTTTTTTTTTTTTAGAATTAAAGTGTCAGCACTAACTTGCATACATCTGGTTGATGTATTTTTAGTATTAGGAAATTCATGATTAAATTTTTATGGATTAATCTTAAAAATTAGCTTTTGCAGTTTTTCTACCTAATTTACTAGTTTACTATGTATAATACCTTGAGCTTATAGAATTAAATGGAGTGAACTGATCCAAAAAAAGGAAAAATGTACTTTAGAACATGTAGGATAAAAAAGTAACTGAAAAAATTACAATTTTATTTTTTTAATATATAAATTAATCATATTTCATTCTATTAAATATGATATTTTAATTTTTTTTCTTTTAATATATAAATTAGATCATAATTTATAATTTGAGTCAAATTAAAAATTGAAAAATCTTAATTAACCCAAAAAACTCAAGGAAGTTCCAAGTTGGTCATTACTGATAAAAAAAAATAATGAATAATGTAATATTGACGATCAAATTAAGAAACCTTTTTACACCTTGGCTGGCTTATGTGATTTACACATTTACTAATATGACAAAATGAGTTTCACTTATTTCCCTTCTTTGAATTTCTCTTTCTAGTGATTGCTAGCATGAAGGCATGTTGGATTTTTGTATGCCAACTAGGATTTAATTTCTATATTTAGTATGATGAAAAGTTATTAATTTATACTCAATCTGATCTAATTTATATATTGAACGGTTTAAATAAAATATTTTATATAAAAAAAACCAAATAAAAACAATTTGTATATTATGGAATCAAAACTATAATTAAGAAAAAAAATACAAACAAATATGTTTCATTTATTTTTTTTCCAATTTTCCTTCTGCCATTATGGTCATACTTTAAGAGGCCGAAAGGACGTTTCTTGATATTGTGGGCATACTCTGAAACCCACCAGAATAAGGAAGTCCATAGTTCGGCAGTAGTTTGGGCTGGGCCTCTTTCTTGTTGGCCTGGTGGAATTAGATTTTGGAAGGCCTATTAGAGAACCTAATAGAAGCCCTATTGTTTTGAGGATTAATTATATAAAGGCTAAATTATTCTATTATTTCGTGTAATTTCACCCAATTATAAATTAATTTTTATAATTTAAAATTTTTAAATTAAATCTTTATACTTATTTTTATTATTAATTGAATATTTATTTTTATTTTCTTATCAAATTTTATTAACAATCAACTTGAATCAACTTGTATAGATAATGATCTATCAACGGTTTATAGAATGAAAAATAAAAAATTTATCTTTTTTTTAAATAAAATAATTTTATAAAATATATTAATTTTATTAAAATTATTTATTATTTAAATATAAATAAAAAAATATATAAAAATTTTATATAAATAATTGTTAAATTATATCAAAAAATATAATTCATACGTGTTAATTATTAATAAACTCTAATAGAAAAATGATAAAAAAAATTTAATTAAAAATAAAAAATAAAAATAAAAATTTAATTTTAAATTTTAAATTATAAGGATCTAATTCAAAATTGAATAAAATTATAAAAAGTAAAGAGTAATTTAACCTTACATAAATAAAGAATATTTTTTATATGCCGATGTCCCTACATTTGTATTGACAAAAGAAATAAGTTTGTATTTTTAATAATGCAATGCCACTTATCACTATAATTTTATGAATAGTATGTGTGTATGATTGATCGTGGGATACGATCATTAGTTGCCAAGACTAACTTTACATAGTTTGATTGATTTATTTTTTCAGATGAGCCAAAAGCATGTCTTCTTAACTTAGGAAATTTATGATTAAATTTAAGGAATAATCTTAAAAATTAGCTTTTACAGTCTTTCTACCTAATTTACAAGTTTGTTATGTATAATACATTAAGCTTATAAAATAAAAGGGGTTGAAATGACCCAAAAAAGAAAAAAAAAATTACTTTAGAACATCTATGATAAAAAAGTAACCAAAAAAATGTATGTATAGAAAAAAATTATAATTTTTATTTTGTAATTTACAAATTAATCATATTTATTTTTATTAAATAATATTTGTTTTTATTCTTTTAATATATAAATTAGAAATTGTCTCGTGCATTCACACAAACTTATTCTACTCCTTATTTATTATTACTTATCAATCATATTATAAAAAGTATTTTAATTTATTTTATTAAAAATTTGTGCATCAATTGAAGAAATATTAAGTTATTCTAAAATAAAATCATAAGCTATTTAAAAAATGATAATTAGTATAGTCAATCAATCCTACAATCAAGTCTCATTAAAAATATTAATTCATTTGAAAATTGAAAATTTAAAGCATACAATAAAATAAGACTTAGATTTTGAATGTATATCTTTCTTTTTACAGCATAAATATCAAGGCATACAAGTTGAAAATTTCAAAGTACTTAAAATTTCATTAATGCAATCAAATAGCTAAAAGTTGAGAAAAGTATTAGAGTAGTGAAAAAGGTTCTTTTATTATTTACAGACTCGTTTACCTTTAGAATATATATTCAATTACATCCATAGAAAATATTTCATATATAATGGGCATCATTGTACTTAGTGTTAAAATTTTTTTTTATGTCAAACTTTTTCGAATCTTTCAATAGAAGACTTACAGACCTTAATATTATTTTTGTAAATTTTATTAAATTGTTCATTCTATTAATGATCGGGAATTAAAAACTCATAAATCATCTTTGATATATTTTTTTACAAAGAATGAAAGTAAAATTTGAGCAATGCTATATATACTCTCCTGTATTCACTCCTCCATCATTTCCTTTTTATATCAGAAAAAATTTGTTGACTCAACATTTTCTTCCTTTTTGCAAATAAAAATATTTTCTTTTTTTTTGTATCAAAAGGAAAGCGAGGGGAAGTAAATACTGGGCCCTGATGGGCACTAGTTAAAAAATATTTAATGACAATGGAAGCGTAAATTTTTCAAAATTTTATATATTTTTACTTAAATCACCTTCAATCTAGTATAAAATTTTGAAAATAAATTAAATAAAAGCACACACATTTTTAAAAAAGCATATATATTTTTAAAAATGTTAGATTTTCAATATTATTAAATGATCTCTAACCTGTACCCTAAAGTTAACAAATGTCATATTTTTATTCAATATATAAATATTGAATAATAAATGTCATATTTGTATTCCATGGTTAATTATGATAAATTTTTTGTTAAAAAGTTAAATATATTATTATGTTACAATATATTTTTAAAGAAAATTAAAATAGAATGTATTAATATGTTATTGTAATAGGCTAGTTTATTAATATGTTTTTTTATTAAATAATAAAATATTATTATACTATAAACTTGTAATTTTAATATGTTAACATGTTGTAAATTTTAGTTGTTGTATTTGTTATAGTCTTTAATGATCCCACTCGTTGACCTTAGCCCCTATTTTCTAAATGAGTAAATTTGTATTTTGATAAAAATAAATAATTTTGGTTTGGGCTTAATTGGTTTATTTCCAATAGATCAATCCTAGATGGCGTTAGATTTATTGATGAAGACTTAGTTTAGGCTTTGTTTGATCAAAATATAAAGGTGTATGTTTATTATAATTTAACTCAAATTTAGGAATCATTTTTGAAATATTTGCCTCATGAATTTGATTAAAAAAACTTTCAAAATTTTTTACAAAAATCATTTCAATATATTCTTAAATGATTTATCAAATTCTTTAAACTTGAAAACATAGTTTTTGATTGAAATATATGATTTGAAATGGTTTTAAACGATCTTGAAATGAATTTACAAGATTAATTTCTCAAACTCTAGCCTTGCAATTTTTGAACTATGCTTGCAATCATGATTGCACTTGCAAGGCAAATACCAAAAAGTTTTCAAAATCTAGTGATCTGAATCAACATTTCAACTATGTTTTTATGATTTTGATCACAAGTCTCTCAAAGGCGTGCGAAAGTTTGCATTTCAAAGTAATCCATTCGACTATTACGTTATGTTTCTACAATTTGAATTGAATTTTTGTGATTATGATCGAAAATTCAAATTTTAAATTTGCAATTCTTGTCACCGTGTATAAAATTTTAAAATAACAGTTATTTACTCTGTGTCGTTCTTACTTGTTATAAATATCTATTTAATACACTTCTTTGCAAAACTCTAATATCTCATAGACAAATACTATCCATTTTATCTATGTTTCAATTTTTTCATTGATTTCTTCAATTTGAGATAGATTTGATTGAATCTATTATTTATTGTTTCAATTTGTAATCTAAACCATTGAATTTTTTAAATTTCTTTATTTAACTTCAAACACTTCTTGGGCTAGTTATACTTAAGGTATAAAAAGTAGTTAAGCTTTATTTTTCTATTTTGAGTGAGATTTCTAAAGGATATTCCAATTGTAAGTGAATAATTATTATAAAGACTTCTTTTTGTATCTATTTTAAACTTTGAATGATTGATTATTTAGTGAATTCAAACTTGAATAAGAACTTGGAAGTGAATGTACACATTGGAGATGATTTTTTTTTTTTAATATGGAATCACTATAAATCTACATTTGAATCTCTCTATCATTATTCTTTTACTTTATGCACCTCATATTATTGTAATTGATTGTTATTCGTGTTGAAGTTAAATTGTTGATATTGTGAATGTTGGTTTTCAAAAATCATTGTGTGAAGTTGTTTATTTTTTGTTTCCAAAAAACTTTGTTAGTTTTATAAAAAAGGGGTTTTTGAAAAATAATTTCAAAGGTGTAAAATTCTAAAATCAATTCACTCATCTTGATTGAATCGATAGCTACACTACTGGATAAGTTAGGAAGTGTGATCAATGCTTTTATTTAAAGAAATAATATAATATAATAAAATTACTTAATTGATAGGTAATACAAATGTGATGGGAAGTTGGAAGAAAGAAAGAAAAAAGTAAATATGGTTAAAAAACAGAAATTAAAAGAAAAAAGAAATAATTAGGAAGAGGTTTATTAAAATAAATAGATTGAATTAAATTGGATGCTAATTTATAATTTTAATCAAATTACAAATTGAAAATCTTAATTAACACAAAAAGTTTCATAAAACTTCTAAATTGGTAATCACTAATAAAAAAAATTAATGGATCATGTAATTTGACAATCAAATTAGAAAACTTTCCCCATCTTGGTTTATATGATTTGCACATTTACCAACATGACAAGGGGAGTCTCATTTATTTCCCTTCTTTGAATTTCTCTTTCTAGTGATTGCTAGAGTGAGATCATGTTGGATTTTTGTGTGGCATATAGAATTTAATTTCTGAATTTAATGTGACAAAAAGTACTAGAGGTCTAAAATAAAATAGTATGTACAAGGAAGACCAAATGAAACAATTTGTATATCATAAAATGAATATTCTGATTGTCTAAAAAAAATGTACAAACAAATATGTTGCTTTTATTCTTTTCAATTTTCCTTTTGCTATTATGGTCATACTTTAAGAGGCCGAAAAGGACGGTGCTGGATATTGTGGCCATTCTCCAAAACCGACCAGAATAAGGTAGTCCATATTTTGGCATTAGTTGGGCTGGGCCTCTTATTGAACTTGTGGAAATAAAATTTTCAAGGCCTACCCATTGTTTTATGGAAAAGGAAATTATGGTTATGCACATAAAAAAATATGCTTTGCACCAATAATATATATATATATATATATATATATTTATTTAATTTACACGGGAAGAATATACATCAATTAACTTAGTGAGTGGAAATTTTTACAAATCGTTTGCCAGAATATTAATGCAAAAAGTTACGTTCTTTATCCTATATTCTACTCTCAAAAGATCAAGAATCCAACTTAATTTTAATTAAGTTGGATTAATTATATAAATGATGAACATAGGTGAGAATATTTTTTATATATTGATGCTGTACATTCGTACTAGCAAGTTGTTAGTGTATGGATATACTTTCGAAAGAGAAATTAAATTTGCACAAGAAATAAATTCGCATCCCTAATAATGCAATGCACTGACATTTATTATTATCTTTAATATCTTTTTTTAATAAAATATAAATATTTTCTTAAACTAAGGTTTAATATTATATCATTCCTAAAGTTATAAATCTTATAAATAATTCTTCTAAAATTTTCAAAAAACTAAAAATATTAAAATTTTAATTAAAAAAAAAAAGAAAAACGTAAGTAACTTATATATGACTATTTCTAACTATTTTTTTATTTGAATTTCAATCAATCCGTGAATTAGTTTTCTTCTAAATTAAACTATTATCAATAGGAAATGAATCTTTAATACATTTGGGACATGATTACAAACACTTTGAATAAATTATTGTTAAAATTCTGTTTAATTGCATTTGGAAAAGTAAGATATATGTGTGTGTTTTATATATATATATATATATATATATATTTTACTACTTTGAGTTTATTATATTAAAAAAATAGTTAAAAAAATTACAGATGGCTCAATTTTCTCTTCATATTTCTTTAAATTAGTATTTTAATATTTTTTTATTTTTAAAAAATTTTAAAAGGGTTATATGTAGGATTTAAAATATCATAGGGTTATGTGATACCACACCTTAATTTAAAGATATTTATATTTTACTCTTTTTTTAATATTTTAGGTTTAAATTTAAAATATTGTTTCTATGTGTGTTAAATAGATTATTATTTCTTTGGTGACCAAAAAATTGGTAAAAAAATTGTTGAGAAAAATACAAACGATTAAAATAATTAGAGTATCACAATAACATAAATAATTTAATAAAATAAATTCCTAAACTCTAAGAAAAAAAATCACATAAAAAAAAATATTTACTATATCATCAAAATCACAAAATGATATGTGTAAAGGTTCTCGACTATAATTTCACAACTTCCTAACAACTATCTTTACATTTATCTTAAACATCAACAAAACTTCTCACATAACTCCTACAAACACTCACATCAAATCTCAATTAGTACCTCAAACTCTTATTCATATAGCCTAAAATATTTGTTTGACAATAACTCACAATCCTATTTTAATTCAAAATTTTAACTTAAATAAAAAGATAATTCATAATAGAAAACTATCACTCATGATGATGATTAGAATTTAGATTAAAATTAATGAAATAAGGGAAATCTCCTCCCATTATTTTCATCATTTTCTGTGCGTGCTTGGGCAAGGACAAAATTTTGCTTTAGCTCTACCAGCAAGTGCCTATGAAACCACTCTCCTGTATATAGAATTAAAAATGTTAATTCTGGTTGAAAGTATTATATAAAAAACTTGGTACATGCCATGCATCTTTCTTTCTTTAGAACCTAAACATATATATTATATATAAAAATTGTTCTTCCTATTAATGATCAGTCATTAAAAACTCATAAATCATCTTGATATATTTTTTTACAAAAAATGAAACTAATATTTGAGTAGTGCTATATATACCCCTTGTATTCACTCCTCTATCATTCCCTTTCTATATCAGAAAAAATTTGTTAACTCGACCTTTTTTTCTTTTTTGCAAATAAAAATGTTTTCTTTTATATATATATATATATATATATATATATATATATATATCTCAAAAGGAAAGTGAAAGGAAGTAAATACTGGAGCTCTAATGGGCACTAGTTAAAGAATATTTGGCAATGGAAGCATAAATTTTTCAAAATTTTATATACTTTTACTTAACTCATCTTTAATCTAGTATAAAATTTTGAAAATAAATTAAATAAAAGCACATGCATTTTTAAAAAAGCATATATATTTTTAAAAATGTTAGATTTTCAATATTATTAAATGATCTCTAACCAGTACCCTAAAGTTAACAAATTTCATATTTTTATTCAATATATAAATATTGGATAATAAATGTCATATTTGTATTCCATGGTAAATTATGATAAATTTTTTGTTTAAAAAAGTAAATATGTTATTGTGTTATAATATATTTTTCAAAAGAAAATTAAAATAGAATGTATTAATAGGTTATTGTAATATGCTAGTTTATTAATATCTTTTTTAATAAATAATAAATTATTATTATGCTATAAATCTGTAATTTTAATACGTTAACATGTTGTAAATTTTTGTTGTTGTATTTGTTTTAGTCCTTAATGATCATACTTGTTAACCTTAGCTCTTATTTTTTAAATGAGTAAATTTGTATTTTGATAAAACAAATAATTTTGGTTGGGCCACTACAAGAAAATTGCGGTATTCCAACGGAATTTTCCAACGGATTTTCTCACGGATTTATATCCGTTGGAATACTCCAACGGATTTTTCCACGAATTTACATCCGTTGGAATATTACAACGGAAATACCAACGGACAATTTGTCCGTTGGAATATTACAGCGGATTTTCGCACGGACTA
>JANHAO010010306.1:0-17756 GCA_026873985.1 Saraca asoca
TTCTAGCTCAAGGAGCATTCAAAATGCCAAGTTTCTAGCTCACATCGTGGAGCGACTTCCTCAGCTCGAGCTCATTCCTGATGTAGTGAGTTTGACCTCATCATCACAAAGATAGACACCCTCCCAGACCAAAGGATCTGGCCAGCGAGGTGCGATCAGTGACCTGAGAGCTCGCTGAACAGAAGACCAACATGTGTATTGCCCAGCAAACACATGAGGCCCACCTACAAAAGACAATCTGCAGTAGCTAAATTATAGGATTTGGTCTTTCCATCCAATCTTGTGCATTAAATGCCTAATATAATAGGTTTATTGCATGTAAAATTACAATTGTGACCTCCTCTCCTCTATAAATATAGGAAGGAGATGAATGTAAGGAGAGGCTGGTATGCCAAAAACTCTATAACAATATTCTCAGAACAATACATTACCATGGATGTAGGGTTCGATTTTGTCCAGATTTGGCCGAACCACGTTAAAAACTATATTTTTCCCGCTGCTCTTCCCATCTTCTTTACTTTCTTTGCTCACTTCTTGTCTCAGAACCAGGTTGCAGTTTGAGATCCCGAAAGAATCCTTAGTTGGCTGGAATTTATCTTAGGACCAAATTCCACCGTCAACATTTTGGCACCATCTATGGGGATCTCACCTGTTCTAGTTTATTTCTTGCTACAATGGCCAAGGGAAGAGCTACTAGAGCTTCAAAGGTGCTACTTAACCCTCTAGAAGGGCATGTCTCAATAACGGGCTCCTCCACAGCTCCCGTTATCGATACAACCACTGGCTTTCCCCTAGCTAGTTCTATTCAACCAACTGTTGCTGCCAACGACACCGATGGAGTGCAAATTAGGGTCCAACGTCAGGAAAAATTAGAAAAAATGATGGGAGAATTGACCAAAGTAGTTACAATGTTAGCACAGGGTGTGTAGAGATAGGCCGAAGCCACAACGCTCACAAATGTTCACCAGCAGCAGCAAGTTGGAGGTTTAGGCAGTCCCAATTAAGAGAATTCTCCAACTCATTGCTTGCAAGAGCAAATTCCAAGTGGTAACTCCTGTGACCATGAGGATCAAAGACTTCAGCCATCTCCCAGCTAGCAGTTTAGGGCACGTGACCCATTGGTTAGAAAGCTATTTCAAAAAATAACCTAGCTGGAGGAACATCTTCGAGCTCCAAGTGATCGAGCTCGCTATGAAGAATGGTCACCACTTTTCAAGGAGATTGAGACCTGAACTCTCCCTCTCAAGCTGAAGGTCCCCACGATTTCGTTGTACAATGGGGACTCTGACCCATATGATCATCTAGATGCATTCAATGTTCAGATGAACTTACAAATAATTGATCCCTTGATCAAGTGCCGAGTGTTCCAGGCCACGCTGGGAGGCGTACCTTGTGCTTGGCTCAGAAGCCTCCCAGCCTGCCCAATTTGCAGTTGGGAAGACTATCAACAGAAGTTCATCAGCCAGTATAAAGCACAAAAGAGGTAGCTTGTGCCCCCTTTCATCTCGCTATGGTCTTTCAACGCAAGCATGAATTGCTAAAGGACTACATTACAAGATTCTGACTCGAGGCCAATTCAGTGGAGAATCCATCTGAAGAAACCATGCTGGCAATAATCTCTATGGGGCTTCACAAAGATGGAAAGTTGTACAAGAGTTTGTATAAGTCCCCAGTGAAAGATCTCACCAAGTTTTATGAGTGAGCTGCTAAGCAGATTAAATGGGAAGAGACCTTTAGTTCGGAAGGGTTTGATAAGAAGAATAAGAAGGCTAGCTCTTCCCACAGCAAGAAGAGGGGTGATATGGATCAGGATAATCACTCTACCAGACAAATCACGAAGAAGCCCAGAAGCCCCGGAGGTGAGCGACCTTAGCATTCGGGCCGCCACAAGCAATATAACATCCTATCAGACTCCCAAGATAGGATTTATGCAGCAGAAAGGGACAAGGAGGACTTTGGAAGCCTCAGACCTTTGAAGACCCCATTCAGGCAAAGGAATAGGGATGAGTTCTATACTTATCACAACAAGGCTGGACATGGCACCTCAAACTGTCGGGCCCTCAAGGATGCAATTGAAGACTTGATCAGAAGGGGTTGTCTAAGGGAATATGTGGTGCGACTTTTAGAGTAGTAGTCCCAGCTTCCTCAGCGTAATGGCAGCCAAGAGTCGGGGGGCTCAGTTTGAATCGTACATTAGCAATGTATCTTAAATTTAAGTATAAATGTAAAGGCCTTCCTTTGCTTTTTTGGAGTTGTTTGCTGGTTCGCTTAATGTTATTATCTTCATCTCTTCATTTTTCCCCCTACTATCAAGCATTTGCACCTTTCGTAGCTTGCATGTAGCCAACTCTTTTGACTCTCTTGCGTAACTTTGTGCCAACCGTGACCTTTAATCTAGTTGAGGCCCCCTGGAGCTTGTTTCAGAGATGAATTGATGAACACTTTGCCAGTACAACTGCGTGCTCACTGAGGTGCAGAGGCAATAAAAAAACACTCACTTTGCCAATGTAGCTGCATGCTCATTGAGGTGCGGAGGCACTAAAAAATACTTACTTTGCTAGTGCAGTTGCGTGCTTGCTGAGGTGTAGAGGCACTAAAAAAATACTTGCTTTGCTAATGCAGCTACGTGCTCACTGAGGTGCGGAGGCACAAAAGCACACTCACTTTACCAGCGCAGTTGCGTGCTCGTTGAGGTATGAAGGCACTAAAAAATACTCGCTTTGCCAGCGCAACTGCATGCTCACTGACATGTGGAGGCACTAAAAAACATTCACTTTGCCAACACAACTACATGCTCACTGAGGTGCGGAGGCACTCTTAAACACTCAATGTTAGCGTAGCTATATGCTTGCTAAAAAGTAAAGAATTGATGACCTAATTATTTGCCTAAGGCAATGACATCACTCTAGTTCGCAACTCTTATACGACTTTCTAATTATGCACAATCCCTTTTTTGTGGATTCGACAACGCTTATGTACGAGATGCTCTATTTTAACTATTGTGTTCAAGAGGGTTTCACCGGTTGGTTATTTGAACATTTCATCACAAGCTATAAAAGTTTGCATTATTACAGATACAGAAAACTAAAGACAGCATATTGAGATCGCAAAGAAGATTTTATTTATTAAAAAGCCTCAACAAGGTAAAATTACATCAAGAAGAGAAAATACAAGCCAAAATAAGCTACAACTAGTCCCTTTTAGAAGGAATATTGCTGCCCGAGAAGAAAGCTTTCACTAATGGGACACACCCTAGTTGATTAAAGCTCACGGACCTACTCGAGCCCCAGACTTATCTCCTAAAGCCTTCCTCAACAGTAAGCTCTCCTTCAACCTCACCCTTGCCTATGGAAAGGGAAAGAGCATTACAGCTCCTTATTTTTTAGGCCGGAGCTCTTTTCTGATTCACAAAGAGAGCAACTCAAGCAACAGCAAGAGCCTGGCTAGCCAGGTGCAAAAACCTCACGACGAAGCTGAGAAGACGTAATCTGAGATCCATATGAGATCCCTCCATGTTATCAGAGAAGCTGAATCTTCTGAGTTCCCTATGCAGCAGGCCATACACACCCTGACAGAGAGTTAGAATGCTGGAAGTAATGGAGGTTTGTCTGGAATCTTCATGCTTTGTTCAGGGAAGGAGCAGAAGGGATTTCTTCTCCCTTAAATAGAGCTGAGTCTGACCTCTCTGAAAGATCCAGATTAATCCCCCCAACCACCATTATTATTACCTCAAAAAAGATTGAGGTTGACCTACCAATAATTATCAAACATGTGTCATAAGAAGCATGGCCTAGAACAGATGAAGCGATGGTCTTGATGAAGACTTTGACCGAGTGGCTATCAAAGAGTCTCAACTCCCAGCCCGTGAAGTGAGTTGACAGTTGGGAGGCTTATGTTATGTGAAGAATCTAGATTTACCCTTAATGGACCAATAAATGGCCTAAGTGTGGCAAGTTTCTAGCTCGAGGAGCATTCAGAATGCCAAGTTTCTAGCTCGCATCATAGAGCGACTTCCTTAGCTCGAGCTCATTCCCGATGTAGCGATTTTGACCTTATCATCATGAAGACAAACACCCTCCCAGACTGAAGGATCTGGCCAGCGAGGTGTGATCAGTGACCTAAGAGCTCGCTAAATAGAAGACCGACATGTGTATTGCCCAGCAAACACACGAGGCCCACCTACAGGAGACAATCTACAGTAGTCAAATTATAGGATTTAGTCTATCGACCCAGTCTTGTGCATTAAATGACTGATGTAATAGGTTTACTGCATGTAAAATTACAATTGTAACCTCTTCTCCTCTATAAATACAAGAAGGAGATGCATGTAAGGAGAGGCTGGTATGCTAAAAACTTTGTAACAATATTCTCATAACAATACATTACCATGGATGTAGGGTTTGGTTCTATCTGGATTTGGTTGAACCACGTTAAAAGCTATGTTTTTCCCACTACTCTTCCCTTCTTCTTTGCTTTCTATGCTCACTTCTTGTCTCAAAACCAAGTTATAGTTTGAGATCCCGAAAGAATCCTTAGTTGGCTGGAATTTGTCTTAAAACCAGATTCCACCATTAACAAAATTAGAACTACTATACTGTATAAAATATAAAACACAATATTTAATACAAAGGAAAAAAAATATTACAAGTATCTTTATTTTGTATAATAGAATTTGTTATCGATAAAAATTGGCTTTGAAAAATAAGTCAGCACAAGCCAGCAGAAACTAAATTACCCAGCTCGCTAAAGATGCCCAGTGGGTACTGCCTCACTCTTCGCTAGATGATGACACAATGAGGTCACTAAAAGATCGACTCGCTAAGCAGCCGGCCATTCTACTCGAACTCGCTATGCTACAGAGACAGTACCGAGCTAGCTAAGCAACCTGCCACAGTGACCCCGAGCTGAGAGTTCCAGTTCGAGCGAACAGACATGTCGCTCAAACGAAGTGGGATTAAGTGTTAAACACATATGCCAACCTACAATCGACAAGAGGAGCCCACCCAACAAAAAGCAGCCTGCAACAGCCAAATTACAGGAGTCTTATGTCATTTGTATTTATTTCTTGATGTAATAGAACTGTAGCTTGTAATCATTATAGGTAACCCTTCTTTCCTCTATAAATAGAAACTCATTGTTAGAAGAGAGGGAGGCCGAAAAAAACTTGTATGCTAAAATTCTATAAAAATCTCTTTTTCTTATATTAATAAAAGCTCTGCTGTGGACGTAGGGTCTGGTACCACCCGAATTTAGCCGAACCACATTAAAGATTGTGCATCCCGTCACCTTTCTTCCTCTTCACCATCTTCATCGTCCTCCTAACTGCATATCTTCCAAACCAGAAAATAGCTTAGGGTTCAAGAACCACACACCTGTTGACAGGAATTTGGCAAAACTAAATTTCACAATCAACAGAATTATTTAAGACAACCCTTAATATTTCAACAAATAAAACATAAATATAGAAAAGAAAAAATAACATCAGACTTAACTTATAATTTGTGGTACTAAAATTAGGAAAAAAAATCATCATACATACTAAGTAAATAATATAGTATCATCAATGAACAATTAAATTATTATAATATTAATTAAATAAATAAAACAAAATTATACAAATTAGTGACTGATTTAACCTATAAAATTATCTCATGAGGAATTTTTACACCCAATACAACTTAATAATGTCTCAACAAATGGTGATGAGAAAAAAATTTTAACACTTAGAAGAAATAAGTACAGAGTTTCAAAATAAATAAAAGTGGGGTGTGATCTTTTCTATGATAGAAGGAAAAAAGGGAAGGGGTATTTATAAGAGATAATAAAGACTTTTAAATTATATTTTTTTTTAAAAAGATACTGACATAGGAGAGGATGTTATAATGTTTTTTTAGACTAGGTAAATGTTTCTGCAACCAATGTTTACACTTTTTCAATATGAATGGACATGACATAGGCATGGTGACAGAATATATGGAAAACGTTAGTAACACCAATGTTTACACTGTACTACACAGTGTGTGTCAAAATAATTGGGCAGTGTCGACCTTGCCAATGTTTACCTTTTTTGCAATGTTGGCAATGCCAACATCTTGCATATAGTATGCTTTAAGTGAACATCTTTGAAGTTGGCATTAGAAAGTGAAAAAGTCTCCTATTTAGCCTCAACTATGGCAAAAAGCTGCAAATTTTAGGGTAAAAACAAATTAACAATAAATAGGAGCAAAATTTGAACAATCTAAAGGAGAGAATTTGAATTGCAACGTCAATGGGAAAAGCCATGAAATTACGGATTTTTAGGATTAAAATTCAGAGAAAAATTTTGAGGTAGTTAAGAAAGCAAAAAAGTGGGAATTTAGAATTGAAACAAAGTAGAAGGATCACAAGAAAGGAAATCAACTTTGTTGAGAAGATAAGATCTACAGGACGGAAGCCAACCTCCATCAAAATTCAAATTTAAGTCAAAGAATGTATCGATTATCCAAGCTGGCGAAGAGATGGAACAATGCAAGTGTGAGGAACCTCCAACGCTCCATTGTTCATCTCTTCCCCAATCGTACTCGCCATGGTTGCGAGGCAGAGCAAAAGAATGTCATTATTTACTTCTCTTTTAGTAGAATATTAAATTAGATTATCCATTCATCCTTTTGCACATTCCCTATTTAATTAGGTACCTAGTTCTTCACAAACTTCATTAAAAATCATATTCTATCCACAGGTGTACCCACACATAAAATTACATTAAAAATAATGTTTTATCCATAGTTATACCTATATGTAAAATTAAGGTTATGCAGTCATTAGCTTTTTTATTTTTATTTGGAAGGAACAAAATCCCACATAAGTAATCCTATTAGGTCCATTAGTTTTGAATGTATTTATTTTATATGTATATATTGTTTTCATTGTTATTTTTTTTCAATGATCATAATAAGATAGAGGGACTAAAAAAAAGATATAATCAAAATGAATAGTGAAACCTATTAGCCTAGCTATGAGAGATTGATTAGCATAGTTATCATTTCTTCTTCAGTTTTGATGTTGAAAATAATTTTATTTGATGTCATGATCTAATTATATATTTTGAGTGTTTGTTCTTTCTGCAGACTTAAAGTTGATCAAGTGACATTGAAGATTTCAAGAGATCTAACCTAGTCTTAGGGTTAATTGATTTCTATAGAATCTTTTGTATGTGTAATTTAATTAGTTTTTGATCTAAATATTATTTTACTAAAATAATTTTTTGAGGTTGAAATAAATCAAATGAAATAAGTTTAAACCAAATGTTTTCTAACCATATTTTCTAATGCATCCTCACAAGTTATATTTTAACAAAAAATTATTTTACACTTTGTGAACTAATTCATGAATCGATTCATAGAAGTTATCTTGCGGAATGTACATGAATCGATTCTCAAATCAATTCTTGAAGAAAAGTTTTTGAAAATGTTTATACAAAAATATTAGAAAACATTTTGAATAGATTATGTAATCAGTTCACAAAATCTTTTTACACAGAGGGTAATCGATTCATGCATTGATTCGGTCATCAATGTCTTTGTGATTTTCACAAGCTAAATCGATTCACAGATCGATTGGTCAGTTATAACCGCTATAAATTGATTTTTGAATTGATTCAAGAACTAATAATCAGTTATTTTCAAATGTCGATTACAATAACTATAAATACCTTCACATATTCATTTTTAAACACAAAACTCATATTATTCTCTATCTTTCTGAGCACGAAAATTAGAGAGAACTTTTGTGCTTCACTTGATCTAGCTCAGCCTCTTAAATTAACAATTAATTAACTACTTAGATCAGATTCTCTAAAGATTACACAATTTGTTTCTTGAGATTTTCATTTCAAGACTAGTATTGTTTTCTATTACTAAATCTTGTTTGTTTTTTTTTTTTTTTTTAAGATTGATCAGGAATTGGAGATACAAGGAAGAGGTTGATATTCCCTTGCATCTTCTATTAGTTGTAAGTTTGATTACAATGAAGCTGAAGGTATATTATTAGTGTATCTAGGCTAGGCAAGAGCCCAGTGAATTCTTGTTGTAAACTGGTTTTCATGAGCCCGATTTAAATCCTGTGAATAGTAGTAATAAATCAAGTCATCCGGTTAAGGATTGACTCAATGGATGTCGACTTCATCTAGTTCAGGTGAAGTTAAACCACATTGAAAACCTTGTGTTTCTTGATTTATTTATTTTTGCATATTTCAACTCTATTTTCCTACTACATTTCTAAATGTCTAAACTTAAGACATATTGAAACAATTCTAATATTTTCTGTTGCTTAATCTAAATAAGTGAAATCGAATTCATAACAATTCTAGTCACTTCAATACATTTTTTATCTTCTAATAGAAAATCCTTTTGAAAAACCATGTGCAATAAGAATCCAATCTCTCTGGGTTAAAAAGTATAAAATTTACAAAGGTAAAAAGGGCAAGATCCATTTTTAGGACCCTCAGAACCCTATAACTTGTGGTTGATTTTAGGCTTAAATATAATTATTAAAGAATACTTAATGTGTGTTTCAATATTCTAGTGGAGGTAAATTTGAAATTCAGTGGGGACATTTTAGATGGTATATATAATAGCACATGAGATTTTGAGAATGTTAATCGAAGTGCACACACCCATCTCGAAATACATGTAACTTTCCCACAAATGAATTTTATTTGCATGGACTTTTAACTAACTCATCTTCTCAAACAATTTAAACATAAATTATTCAAAACAAATCTAAAAAATTCACAAAAAAATTCCTTAAGGTCCTAAAATATAACTTCTCTAAAACACAAATTCTAATTTTGCTTCTCAAACTCCTAAACCAATCTTTTGACTTTATTAGTTAGGGGTTTGATGAAAAAGTTCATTTCATAATATTTTGTGAAGTTGGGTGAAGTTGTTTAGATTTTTATTTTAAAAGGTTTTGATTTAAGGTTTAGGGTTTCAAAATTTTAGAAATTTAAATGAAAAGGCATGTATAGTCTTGACTAAAAATTGGAAGTTTTACCATTACTTACCATTAATCTTTTCCAAAAATTAGCATGGAACTATCAAGGTGTTAAGCATGCCTTAAAGGTTCAAGCTCTAAAAGTCCTATTAAGGTCTAATAGGTTTGATTGTATCTTTATTTGTGAAACGAAAGCAACTAAATCTAGAATTATGGAGATGGCTCAAGCTATTTATATGGAAAATTTCCTTACTGTTTCTTCTAATGGTAAGAGAGGTAGGTTAGTTATGTTTTGAAAGGTAGGATTAGGTATGGAGATTATCAAAGGAATTGGTAGACTAATTCATTGTTTGATTAGAAATGAAAGCTCCTTTTTAAGATTGCATCTAATTGAAGTTTATGGTTTGTCTTATTATAATGATAGACATCTTCTGTGAGAGCAACTTTATGATTTGCAAGAAGCTATGGAAGATTCTTGGGTCATTTTACGTGACTTTAATGCCCTGTTAAATTCCTATGATAAATTGGGAAGGTATGGTGTGGAAAATTCAAATGATGCTACATTCCTGGGATTTGTGAATCATATTGGAGGAATTAAATTGGATTTCTATGGCAATCCTCATATTTGGGATAATGGTAAGGTTGGTGATCAAATGATTAGAGAAAGACTTGATAGAGTGATATCTAATGATGGTTGGAGGTTGGCTCATCCTAAAACCACTATTAGTCATATGATGTATATAGTGTTGGACCATTCCCTGATCTTACTTGAATTAGCTTTTGATAAGGATAATCTTCCTAGACCATTCATATTTATTTCTACCTAGTTAAGAGATTGTTCTTATGTGGAAGTTATATATAAAGCTTAGGAAACAGGTATTCAAGGGTCTATTGCATTTCAACTATTGAATAAACTTAAAATGGTTCAAAAAGCTTTGAAATTGTAGAATAGGACACATTTTGGGTACTGTCATGCTAAGTTGAAGGCATTGCATGATGCTTTTAAAGTTGTTTCTACTATGGATCCTTCTAGGGATAACAAATTGTTGGAAAAACAATTAGAAGCAATATTAATGACAATTGGCAAGATAGGATGAAATTTGGGTATTAGAAATCTAGAGAATTATTGATTCATGATGGGGATAGAAACTCAAAATTTTACCAATTGTTCATAATAATTTGAAGAAAGAGGAATAACATAGCTGAGATTAAACTCCAAAATGGTGAATATTTGAGAAATCGTGCCTACATAGAAGATTATTTTGTCATTGGATTCCAAAAATTGTTCCATGTTTGAATAATGAATTTCCTGCTAATTTGGGTGGACTCATTCAACTAATGATATCTGAAGAGCAGAAGTAGAACGTTTGTTTTTATGTTGTTCCTACAACTAATGAAATTTGGGATACCTTGTCATCTATGCTAGACTTTAAGGCCCTAGGCTTGATGTATTTTTGGCTATTTTCTACAAGAAATGTTGGGGGTAGTAGGAACACAATGTGAAACCCTTTATGCCTAATATACTTTACTTATGTTTTGATGATGATTCATTAATTATTGAAAAACTTTGCTTATGCAAAGAATGTGCTTTTAACTTATTTTTACCTAGTGGCTCTTTACTTTATAGAATTTTTGTATACTAAGCATGCTTTAATATCCAAATGGTTTTATGTGATATATTCTCATTTCTTGGATAATTAATATTATATTATGGCATGATAAATGTTTCAAACTTGTGCTTTAAAGGATTAATTAAAATATTCCCAAACTTTCTAACTTATTTGTGAAAAAGTAGTTTTTCTAATAAATAATCTTTGCTCTTTGTCATAGTTTTGTAACTATGATACAACTGTGTTTATGCATGATATTTCTCTAAAATGGAATGCCTAGTTTACATAGTATACTGTACTAAATTTCCAAAATATTATTTGAATGTTTACCCTAAAAATTGCCTTTAGAAAAGCCTATATAGTGCAGATTACTCTTTGCAATCTGAAACTTACACAATACAAAACTCTGTGACCAACCGATCTACTTAGTTACTCTTTACCATTTGTCGCATCATGTTAAGCTGGAAGATCACATTTAACATGTGGATATTTTGAAAGAGTAACTAAGCTGACTGGCATACTATATAATGATAGTGATAGTGACAACTTTGGATGACTTTAAAAGTGTCTAAAAGAGCAAGCTAAAATTTCTGAGCTTGATAGAGACCTCTCTACTAGAATTTCATTATTCAAATGAAAAAGCAATCAACAAGAGCTAGTCAACTGTACTTCGATGATGACAACTAATCATAAATTCAAATTGCAACATAAAAAGCAAGATGCTCCAAGTCTAATGCATTTGATCGAGGGTGACAAGTTCCTAGACATTTTGAAAGAGTAAGCAATATTCTTAGAGACCAAGATGTTCTTTGGTACCTAGCTCATCTATAAAAAGGGAGATGGTCATTACTTTAAATCATACAAGCAAATCTCCTTCCCTATTTAAGAAGGTTTTTTTTTTTCTAGATCTAAATTCTCTTAAGTCTTCTTCTAAGATTTTCATTTTCAAATCTACACTTTGAGCACGTGAGAAATATTATAATCTCTTTGAGACAAATCCTTTTTATTCTTGAGTTTTGTAAAAGGTTCACTAACTAAGGGTTGAGTGTGAGTGAAACACTTGTAGAAGCCTTGTAGCTAGGAATTTTGCCTTGGTGTAAGGCTAGAAAAATCTTAAGTCAAGAGATTGGATTACTTGGTCCTTAAAAGGTCAAGTGGGAAAGATTATAAGGGCTATAAAAAGAAAAAATGCTAGTGGATAACCCTCAAGGTTGGCTTTGACCTCTTAAGAGAGGACTAGACCCAAAGAGATAGTTTTCTCTTTGGATCATCGAACTTTTATACATTGGTGCTATCATTCTCTTTCCCTACTCTTCTATTTTCATGCATTTAAGTTGCTTATTTCTTTTTTGATATTCACTTGATCTTTCATACAAATTATTTACTTACTTTTTATGGGAAAATTTTTAAATATAAACTTACCAATTATTTTTATACACCAATTCACCTCCTCTTAGAGCATTTGTCCTATTAATTGGCATCAGAGCTTGGTCTCTAGTGTTAAAGCTTAATCACTTTTGAGTGAAGATCTTGAAAAGACAGGATGGATAACCTTGGATCATTGCATGGACAAAAAATACATTTCAAATCTAGACCACCATTATTCAATAGAATCAATTATGATTATTGGAAAAAATTGAATGATGATCTTCTTTCAAGCCACAGATGATGACATGTGTATTGAAGAAGGGCCTAACATCCCCGATGAAATAGCTATATGGTCAACAAGAGTCGAAACCAAAAAGTGAGTAGAGTGAAGCCAAAAGGTGAAAAAGCAATCTCTATGCAAAAGGTAAAAATGCTATCATATGTGCAATTGCTCTAAAAAAGTTTAAGAAAATCTCCAAATGCACTACGACATAAGACATGTGGGATAAACTCCAAATCACCCTTGAAGGAACAAAACAAGTAGGGCAAACTTGCATTAACATGTTAATAGAAGAGTATGAATTTTCACTATAAAAATCATGCAATTTCCAACATATTTGTCCGTTAGAAAAAGTGACTAAAATTAAAAAGGTTATTAGTTACTAACCATAGAAATTTGTCTAAAATCCATTGGAAATCTTCAAAAAATGGGCACTAATTTTAAAAAATTATGCTCACTTCTTCTGACAAAACTTATTGTATGACAGATTTTTAACCAAAAAAATCAGTCAGAAAATTCAAAAACTTTTAAACTACCAGGCACGAGATCTTCCCTAGCTTATTTTCCATTTCTTCTCCTTCCTTCTAGAGTTTCATCAAAAATTCATCGAAAAATGGGAATAAATTTTAAAAAATTATGGTTATTTCTTTTAATAGAATTTTTGATGAAAATTATTATATGATGGATTTTAGATGAAAAAATTCGTCAAATTAAAAAACTTTAAACTCTTGAACGTGTGATCATCTTGGCTTATTTTTTGTTTCTTTTCCTTACTCCATTGCACCAAACCTCTTCCTTGCTTTCCTAGCTTGATTCTTGTGCTATGAAGTTATTTTTCATAAATCTAAAATAATTAAATTATTCTTACTATTTTGTTTTACATTTTTATCAATTATTTTTGTTTAATTTTTAAGTTTTTCATGATTTAATTATTTTTTCTTATATTGATGTATGTAGTTTTTGGTTTTGGTTTGTGTGTGAGTTTTTTTCGCCAGTGTTCTTGCTTATACATAGAGGTTAGTACATATTTTTAATTATTAGTCATATTTTCTTGCATATTTAAATTAGGATTAACTAATTATATATTTTGAATTACGTATAAGACTTATATATATATATATTATATTAAATTGAGTAGGATTATGTAGTTATATGACATACTTAATAGTATTGTTGAGATTACTTTAGGAATTACACATATTTTGAGTTAGAACCTATTTTTAGGTTAGAAATTATATATATTTTAAATTTACTAATTTTTAAAATTAGTAACTATTTTGTAGAAATTAATTATTAAAATTATTTTTGCTTTGCATTTGGCAAATGGACCTATTAAAATTAAAATTATATGTTGTTGGAAATATGAATGTGGTTACTATTATAGAAACTTAGTAGAAAAAAAATTTTGGGAGTTAGAATTAAATGTTGACAAACTTTCCTATAATTTTTACTTGTTTAAAAATATTTAGTAAGTAGGAAAAAATATGTATATAAATTAGGACATGTATGAAGACTTAGCACATTTTAATGAAAACTTCAAAAAATAGAATATAAAAATTCTAAAATATTGTAAGTGGATGTATGATAGACTTTTTTCAAGATGTAATAGATATAAGATGAATTTTCTTAATATGGTGGAAGAATTTTGCAATTTCGTAAAAATTTAATCAATTTATTTACAAGATGGTCAGACGAATAACAATATCATTCGATGTGTGACATGTTAATTTATTTTATATATATTTGTGCGTGTAAGTGCTAAATTACTTCATTCATTTGACATATACATGATTATTTTCAAATTATGTCATGTGTAAATATTTGCAAATGATAGGCTATAAGGGTGGACAAGTAGATAGAGGACAGTGGTACGAGGGACAAAGTTCCCCACATGATTCCTCTAGTAGTAGTTCACATGCGATTATCGGTCAAAGCCCACCAATTGTCATTCCTCCTAGCTACACTTTCAAGCCCACACCATGACCTACATTTGGCTAGATGGAGCCACCTACATAGGTGTCGATGCAGATGTAGATGCAGTTGCAATAGCAACACCCGTCCCCACATACACAATGACATCATTATAGATGATGCCACCATCTACCCTGAACATGTTCCACTTCCTGAGGTACTCCTACTTTGTCTTAGGGATGCCACTATGCCTTATAGGATGGGATATATATTCTTCATTATGCCTTATATTTGTTTTGACATGAACTTTATTTTCTAAATTCTTAACTTTGTTTATTTTTATTTGTTCAAGTTCTACCTGACCCACAAGCTAGTAGACACCATATACCACATTATCATGAGCAAGTACGAGGGTGTATGACATATGTGGATGAGTATTCTAGAGCCTATTTTTAGAATACTATATGCAAAGTTTAGGGTAAAGTTCTCATACTTTGTTTATAATTTAGATTTCTTTTCTTAATTGTTCTCTAACTATTTGATGCTTTCCTTGTTTTTTAATTGTAAAAGTATTAGAAATGGAACCCTTCTTATAAGAATGACATGTGGAAGAACTTCAACCACAAGGGTTCTAACAAAATGAAGGACATCACGGATGAGATGTACAAGAATAAGCCCATTTAACTCGACCAGATCAGGGATAAAGAGTGGGAAGGGCTTCTCAAGTATCTGGAGGACCTTAAATTCAAGTCCAAGTATGAGTAGAAAAATAGGAAGAGGGCCTTAAATGTAGCAGGACAAGGTTCCTCCTTATACACTGGCAAATCCATCCTCATAGCAAAGCATTGGCTGTGCATGGTGATATTATTTCAACTCAATATTATTTATGTCATTTTCATTGTTGTAGTCACATTCATACCATAATCTATAATTATCTATGAAATTGTTCATGTTGTGTAGATAATTGAGACTGTGGTTGAGTCATCCATGGATAGTAGCATCCATATCCAGAAGGATGATCGATGGGTTTCGCCTCAAGCTACATAGTCCTATGTAAACAACTTCTCTTAACTTGCAATTTTGTTATTATTGTATTGTACATTTGGTAGTAAAAACATTATATTTATAATATCAAATAATTAATTATTTTAATTTATAAGAGAACTTAAATAAAAAAGAAGGAGGACTTGGCACAGACTTAAGCATAAAGAGGTCTTAAGGGCTCCAAGGAAACAATTAGTGAGGTGGTTAAGCCATCTAATCATGATTTGTAAGCAGACACCATAGGTGGGACCAAGAAGAGACGGGTCTACAGGCTAAAGTCTGAGGCTATAGTAGGAATGATTACATTAGCCACTGCATCATACTTCAAGAGCGTGTCACCTACTATGCTACAACAGCTCATGTGCATTGTTGTTGAGATATAGCAATAGATGTAAATCCTCTACTCCCAAATGAAGCAGCTTCTACAAACTTAGCAATAATAAAGCTAGCATCCATCTCCTTTTCCTCTATCTCATCTTCATCCATATGGCTACCCCTAGCCCCCAACAAACTACCAATAGCCCCTACATGTATCCACTATTATCACTATTGTCGATTCGACCACCATCAATCAAAGGTTGTGGATAACCCACTGGTCACGAATAATAGCAGTAGGAGGATGCTACCCAAGATTAGAAAACAAATGAGTTCCTCTCCAATCTTAGGATAGAGTTATATTTTTATGTATTTTATTTGGATAATATATTCCATACATCATTTAATTTAAATAATACAATTTATGAATCATTTGACTACTTTTATATATTCATAACTATTTGTATGTGTCATATGTTTAATTTTTAATTATTAGAAATTTGAATTAAAAATATTAAAATTAACTTTTTAAAAAATTATTTTAATAAAAAATTAAAACAAAATTTCAAATTACAATTTAAAAAATAAAAAAATTAAAAATTATCTTTTCCAATGGATTTTTAATTACTTTTATCATGGAATTTCTAACAGAATTTTTAACGAATTTTATGAAAAAGCATTCCCTCAAAATCTGTCAGAAAATATTTTTTAACCGAAAAAAATTTTTGACGATGATTTAACCGACATAAATCATGAGTTTTTTTGCAATGTTTTCTAAATGGAGAAACGGGAAAGAATTGAAACTATGTTCAAAAGACTTTTTGCCATCACAAATGATCTCCATACTCTTAGAAGGATCATTCTCGAACCGAATCTCATCATGAAGATCTTTAGAAGTCTTTCAAAGACATGGCAATCCAAGTGTGATGCTATTTAAGAAGATAATAATCTTGAAACTCTTTCCTATGATGAGCTAAGAGGTAACTCTTAGCATATGAAAAAATTTATGTTAAAGATATAAATGATAAAAGAGAAAGAAATATTGCACTTAAAGTTTCTACTTTAAATCAAGAAAATATAGAAGAAGAAGATCATGAAGTAGAAGAAATGGAAAATGAAAATGAGAAAATGGCATATCTTGTAAAAAGATTCATGAATATGTACAAAAGAAAAAGGAAAGACAAACAAAATTCATTCATAAGAAAAGAGAAAGCAAGAAAAAAAACGAGCAATCAGGTACCAACTTGCATTGAATGCAAGAATCCTAGTCCCATTAAGGTGGATTGCCCAAATCTAAAAAAAAAAAAGGTTTTAAAAGAGGCCACCAAAGAAGAAAGCGAGGATGGCTACTTGGGATGATAAGTCCATCTCCTCTAATGAAGAAATACAAGATGAAGTAGCAAACCATTGCTTCATGGCCAAAGAGCACTGCACCGAGGAAATGAATCTTGACACTAATATTCCCTATAATAAGTTAAAAAAAAAAATTGAAAGTTTAATGGATGATTCCTAAAAAGTTATGTCAAGATATCTTTACATTTTTTAAGAAAAACTTCCTTGGAAAAGAAACTTGAATCTTTTAAAAAGGAAAACAAAGCTTTGAAAAATAATGTTAAATTTTGGAAAAATGAAATGAATATAAAGTTTTGAAAATGAAGTTTTGAATAATGGATATTTTTTCTCAAAATGAACTTATGGATCAAACTATTTTTTCATCGACTAAAATTGTCTCAATGAAAAAGGGAAAACAGAGCTTGGAAAAAGAAAACCTTATTTTAAAAAATAAGCTGGTTGCTCATTCCATAGAAAGTGAAAATTAGCTTATGAAAGAAACATGATTAGTTGCTCATTTCTCAAAAAATAAAAACTAGTTTTTAGAAAGGAAAGTAAAATCCTTGAGAAAGGATCTTTCTCAGTTTGTAAAAGGAAAAAGAAAATTGAATACTCTTTTGGGAACTCAAAAATTACTAAAGGGGGAGTTGGATTTGTACAAAGAAAATATAAGAAATATCAAGAAAATTTCTTTGTAAAAGCAACTCAAAATACCAATCCTTCTTTAAAATGTAACTAGAATGGGAAAATTGACATATATATATATATATATATGTTAGCCTAGACTATTCTAAGCTACATATTTTCCTTGGTTTTAATGTTGAAAAATAATTTTTTTTAACAATATATTTTAGTGTTTTTGATTTGTTGTTTTGTAGGTTCAAAGATATTTGATTCAAGTTTCAAGAGATCCAAGATTAGTT
>JANHAO010010307.1:0-17759 GCA_026873985.1 Saraca asoca
TAATAATAATTTAATTTACTTACATTAATAATTATAAAATAATAAGAATAAAAAATATTTTATTTATTAAATATTAAATATAAAAGTTATAATAAAAATAAATATCCTTTATTTAAAAGAAAAAATTATTTTTAAAAAAATCATATAAGCATACCCTTTTATATCTATCAACTAGTTTGTCAACTACTTTTACCAAATACTTCTAATTTAATAAGTTAGCTTAACAGCCTTCAGCTAGCTTGTAGCTTATCAGCTTTCAGCTAGCTTATCAGCTAATTTTATCAAACAGAACCAATAAAACTTCATGTGAATAATCAATTTAAGCAGCAATATTTTTATAATAATCATTCACGACTATTTTAATGAATCAAAATATTGAAAATTACTTTATATTTGTACATATTGTACGATTTAAATGAAATTAATATAAAGTCAATGAGGTCAATCAAAATTAATCATCTATGCATCGTGTATAAAGTTACAAAAAAATAATTGATCAATATTTTAATTTGCTAGTCTATGAAGAAAGGTTCACAATGACTTTACTTGAATATTGGCCTTGTGTCTTAGACATTATACACCTTGCTTAAAAATGAAGTCATTTTAAGTCTCACTGTTGTTCGAACCAAATTTGTCAATGATTTGGTCCATTGACCCAAATCACCACAAGAAAAAGAATGGGAATAATGAGAAACAAAGATAACAGGCAATGGTGTCAATGGTTACTGAGTTGCATAACATCATAATTCGACATCACTAAACCATGAAACAAATTGCGATACAATTCACCAATGATGACAAATATGATGAGATTGTTCTGTTCATTCCCTTGTCGCATTTGCCCTACGACATAGCAGAGCAAGCTAAAAAAACGCTATTGTCCACAGCCAAAGCTACTACTGCATTACGTGCTGAAATGGTGCTAGAAGTATCAGATATTGGCAGCAAACAATTGGCGAGAAGTGCATTCGCAGTAGAAGTACCATAATAACTCTGATAATAGTGAGGTCGTGGAGTGCAGTTCACGGCTTTAAGATCAATCTCAAATAGATCTTCTTTGTCTTCCAAAGCTATCTCTTCTTTGGTTCGTGTGTGTTTAGCAGAACCTTCAAATGAAGAACTCATGGTCATGTGGTTTAGTATCCTTGGAATTAGGAAATCTGATTATATGGAACCATAGAGGGAATGTGTATTTAGGTGGGATTGAGACAAGTAAAACGCTGTCCAACAAATCTGCAACAATCAAACAAGGTCTATCTAAAGAATGGTTTTCAAAGCAGCAACTGTTTTGAGCTGCTCCACCAAATCTAAATGTGGACGAGAAAGCATCATGCGACTAGTTTTAGGACAAAATTTCCAGTACTAACTTATGGTTTGTTTAAAAGTCAGGGGATGAAGAGGAAAGAAATGGAATTAGAATGTCATCTTTCCCTTATTTTTTTGAAAATAACCCTCTATTTCATCTAATTTTCTTCCACATTCTACCAAATCCAAACAGACAATTAGTATATAGTATATACAAGTTATGCACACTAAACCATACAAGTTATTGATGTTGTGGAACTTGAATTTGAATAATCTCTAGATTATGTACCTGGAAGAAGGCCAAATCAATCATTCTAAATTAAGAATTGCCCATTCAGTCTGGAGGATGAGCAGTTTATTCACATTCACCAAATAAATCATTCAAATCATTTCGCATATGACTGTACCAATAACCACAAACTTGGAAATAAACTATCCTAAAGGTCGATATATCCTCAAAATAAATGCAAATTACAAGAGACGTGCTTAGAAGAGTGACAAGAATTGCATATAACACACCAAGTTAAATTTATAGTGGAATCTTCAGATATTTATAATGGAAGAAAACCCCTTATAGAACAGCAGTCAAAGATCGATACTATTATTGATCCGTGATACAAATAATGCCAGGATGTCTGAATCAGGGGAGTTAAGAAAACCAAATCATCCAAGTTTCATTAGTGATCCTTATCACAGGAACAACATAGTGCATCAGTTGTGCTCTAGTTACCTAAAAATAAGTTTACGAATGTATATTTGTTTTAGCATTGGGCAATACAAGTTAACTTTAAAACAATACAATCATGACAGCCAGTTTACAGATGGGGAATTTGACAATAAAACACATTTGGATATACTTCTCCAAGTCTCAACCAGCAGGAAACATGACGCTCGATGGCTTTTCATGATGTTATCCAAATTTATACACAACCAAGGGGGATGTCGTAGAACATGTTCTCCCATACAAGGATATATATTTGTGTGCTTTGAAATTTACCAATCAAAGAAAATATGCTATACACGCGTTCATCCGTATTAGGCAATCTAAGTTATATAGTTCTGATATGCATCAAGCTTGGCAGGTTATGCCTAGATCAAATTTTAATTTGTCCAAGTCAAAGTCATAAAGCAATAACCGTACTAAATTATGATTTTATATATTCCAATGACGAGAGTAGAAGCTTAATAGACCCTTTGGATGGGGGAAGAAATGGGAAGGGAAGACTATCTCGAAAAAAAAAAAAAAAAAAAAACTAAAATAGCAATATAACATTCAGTTTCCTTTCCTTCCCCTCCATTTCCTTTGCTCCTAAACAAACCATAAAACTTCAAGTCTCCAGATGTTCAACCAGGTATAACTTAAATTAGGACCATTTAGTATATTAAGATTTGTCATTCCTACAAACACTCCAGATTTTGTTGTCCTTATGGTTCTGTCTAGCATTTTCCAACAAGCCACTGGCACCATACATGCAACTGCGATTGTCACCAAAAAATCTAAGATTCATTGAAAAGCTGAAGGAACATATGTTTCTAAAAGCACAGATAAATATGCAAGAATCAAACATTATATGGTTTCATAACACATTACTGTAACACAGGTAGAGCAGGACAACTTTTCTGAATAAAAATCTTTCAATTTAAGGCAACATCCACACTTCCTACAAATCAATTCTCATCGCATTATACTATAACTACAGCCTTAAACGATGAAAATGCAAGAAGAATGTTCAACTAAACATCTTAAGCACAAGCACTGCTATCCAAAATTTCAGTGATAATCACGTCGCTAGAACATAACAAGCAACGAAAACAGAATGTATATCAAAAAACAAGCATACGCTATCAACCCACGATGTTCATCCCCACCATCAGCAAGCGAGACCATGAGGCCCGTGGAAGCTCTCGTCGCCCACAACACAAAAACCGCCGCAAACACAAACCTCAACGCCCCACCTTGCGGCAAGAAAAGTGACACAGCCGATAAGACCACCACCGGCAACATACAGTATCCCACCACGCTCGTACAAGTATGCAGGTCCAAATTGCCGGTTCGCCCCGCCAACATGTTGAAGACCACGTATAAGAAGATGGAAGATACCACGATCCAACCCAATATCACACCGAATTGGATTTTTCCAGCAAGTAATTGGAAGAGGCAAAAGGACATGTAAAGAAGAATCGGGCCCGAGAGATCAGAATCCTTGTGCACCATGTAATTTACCCGAAACGGATTCAAAATCGATCTGATTTTCTTCCAAATTTGATCGGGGTGGATCCCTAGCTCATCGAGAAGAGGCTCTTCATCTTCAAAGTTGGCAGAGCTGCCACCGCCAATAGGACCACCGTAAATGGGACCCGAGGAGGTGGAGGCGGTGGCGGACCCTATGTCAAAGGACATGAAGGGGATGCTGGAATTGGCTGGTCGAGGGGGTTGAAACGGCGCCGTAGGCACCCGCCGCTGCTGGATGTTTGCGGCACCGCTTGTGGGGCTTCCGGCGGACGGAAAAACCACCGGCGGCACTGCGAACTCTTTCTTCATTGAATCTGACGAAAGATAAAAATTTTACCAGGGATTTAAGTGAAATTAGCGTTTTTGAAGAGAGAAAATTTTGGAGGTTAGGGATCGTAGAAGCTGGTTACAAGAGAAGCAAAAGAATAGGATGAAGGATGAGAAATGCCTCTTTTTTTTTTTTTTTTTTTTTTTTTTTTTTTGGAAACTGCGTCTATGTTTCCATTATCGAACTTGCATAAAGCGAGAGTTAAGGGCATGTTTGACTTTTCCCAATGCAATTTCCTATGTTCACCGTCATAGGGCTTAATCGTGGGGCACCTCATTGGGCAGGCGACGTTAGTTAGCATTGCATATGTAATTGGTTGTCCTCGGCACAAAATAAAATTACCTTGGTGTATAACAGCGTAATGTGATTTACCTTTTTTAAAAAAAAAAAAAATAGATTCAAACAGACTTCGCTGTTATATATATAGGGAAAAAAAACGGAAAAAACTAAATTTGAATTTAATTGAAGAAAAGTAAACCAAAATTTTTTGACCTAGTGGAAGTTTAATACATATAATATATTAAGGATTTATATCTTTTTACAAGTTTATAATTTAATCAGAATTTATTTGGGGACAAAATGAAGAAATTGGCTATGACACAGAGATTTGGGGGTTTTTTTGTTCCTTCAAAGGTAAGTAATATAATGTTAGTCTTACTCGAGAAAAAAAATTTGTGGAAGGTTTGTACAAACTATGATTAAGTACGCCATTTTAAAACACAATGTGCTATTGGAAAGCTTCGTTGTGGGGCAGTCTCGATGGAATGCGGATCCAGTGCAGTTGGAGATCAACTGCATCGGGTGCAGTTTAATCTGAGTTGTTCGATCTGCGATCCGACGATCCAGATCGTAACTTATAGTCAGATTATTTTATTCCTAAAAATAAAAAAAAAATTACGAGCTGCGATTTGGATTGTCGGATCGCAGATCGAACAGCTCAAATTAAATTGCACCCGATGCAATTGCCCTAGCAACTGCAGCAGATCCGGATCCGTCTCGATGGGACAACCTCGGAAGCAAATCTCTGTTCTCTTTTATGTCCAAAATGCATCTTTTTCACATGACTGTTCAGTTTAACCCACATTATATGACTTTCGAGTTAATTAAAATAGTATGTAACAATTTAATTTACCGTGCTCGTAGTCAACAACTGAAACTAGGGAAATTGCATTCTACCTGGTTAAAGTTTATCTTTAAAATAAATTATCTTCTTAAAATTTAAAATTGGATATTTAAATCTAAAATTATTTCAAAAAGTGAAACAGTTAATTAAGATGTTAAATTTAACAGAAAAGGAGATAATTTATCTTAAACATAAATTTTAAGAAATAATTTATTCCAAATATAATTTTTAGAAGATAAAGAGCATTTTCTCCTTAATCATTTAAAAATTTAAAATTGATAAATATTAATCTATTAAGATTAAATATAATAAATAATTAAGATTTAAATATAATTTTTGTCCTACTAAAATATAAATAAAATGATTTTAATTCTTTGTTTTAAAATAATCAACTTTGTTTCTTTTAATGTGACAAAAGTTCAATTTTAATCTTTTATTAAACTCTTATCTTATTACTAACGAAAAATTAACATAAAATGGTATTAAATATTCTTATTTAATGTGACACATCATTATGACCATATTTATGTATATATTTTAGATATTTTGTTATTCTTTTTTTCTCTTACTATTGGATTAATAGATTTAGTATCTATTAATAGTGAAATTTGGTTCGTCCCAAATCTAGCCAACCCGAAGAGTTCTTAAGGACTCAAACTGCAATCCAATTATGCAAATAAAAAGTGAAGAGATGGGGAGAAAAAATAACAAGAATGCAAAAAGATTTTTAATGTGGTTCGACTAAAATCGGACAACACCAATCCCTACGTTCATGGTATTATTTTATTTATCTGATGAAATTTTTACAAAATTTCAGTATGTGTTTTCTCAAACTCACTTAACAATGATCTCTCATCTCCTATTTATAGAGGCTGAGAGGTTATAAATATAATTACACAAGTTATATTTCTATTATATCAAATAATAAATATATTTAACATATGAGACTTTTGCAAATCGGCTTCTACAAACTATTTTCTGTACATAGGCCCATGTCAGCTGTTTCTTGCAAAGTGGCCCCACAATTCAAGTCTAAATGGGTGCCTGCTTCAGGTTCGCCTTCAGCGAGTTTTTAGTTAGGCGAGATGCCGCGTCCTGCGAGTTGGGATTCATGATCTGGGGTTGCTACTAGCCTTTGATCAGTGATGTCGAATTCACAAGCTTGCATCAGTGAGATCACACAGGACAAACTATTGGCTTACGCAAGTCGGGGCTCATTCCTTAGCGAGCTGGGGCTTCTGCCTTGTTTTGTACTCTTGTAGCTGGCAATCTAATGATGTTAGCTCTTTTCTCATTTGGACTTCTTGTGACTGAGCCTTTGCCAGCCCATTTTGTGCAGTACCAGAAAATACCCACAACATTAGCCCCTAACTCTCAGCTCACTTCGCGGGCTAGGAGTTGTAGCTTACTGGCAAAGGCTTCATTTGTGGATTACCATGTAGTCAAAGTCTTTAAATTTAGCCTATCATTTCATCTGCTCCAAGCTATACGTCTTACTATACATGTCTCATAGCCATGGGTGTGTCAGCCTCATTTTCTTCCAAGGCATTTAATGAGGAAGTGGTTGGATTTCTTCTGGACTTTTCAGTGAGACTAGGCTAGTCTATTTAAGGCATAGGAAGTCCTTCTTCCTTGTTCACTGAGTGACCTGATAGGTACCTTAGATAAGCCCCCCATATTTCTAATGCTGTGCCTTTTTGATGAAGTGTGTATGGTTTGTCGCATAGGAAATCTTTATGGACAATCCTTCTTTGAGGATTCTGAAAGACCTTTCACGGATCTTGGATTATTTCCTCACAATTATGTCGTGGGGTTTAGCCTTTCCAATCGCTTCTGTTAGCTTCTTTTGAATTTTCAGTGCTGGGCAGAGAGATAGAAAGGAGCTTTTAGCTAAGGAGGATGACAGGAAGAAGATTAAGGAGCAAGCATGCCCATCGGTCCTTCAACTGGTTGGAGTTTGTCTCCCAAAACCCAGTCTTCTTTTTTGATACTTAGTAGCTATAGGCTTTCTCTAATTTGTATTTTGAATCTTCTCATGTAAATTTACCTCGTTGAGTGAGGCTTTTAATAAATGAACTTTTCTTCATGATTCTTGAATGTTGAGTTGGATATTCTGCATATCACAGATGATAATATAAACTCCTGCAAATCATAATAAAATGAAGTATTTAAATAACCAATCAGTCATGCTTCTTAGTGAGCCATGAATCTGGGCATCGAAGTGCCTCAGTTGGCAATGTGTAATATATAGGTAGGTCGCATGATAGCTGAGCCTAGTCGGAAGTCACATGTGAGCTATGAATGATAGGTCGTATAAGAGCTACGAGCAATAGGTCACATTAGAGTTGCAAGCAATAAGTTGCATGAGAGCTACGAGTAATAGGTCACATGAAAGCTATAAGTAATAAGTCTCATGCATACTGTGCCTGAAAGAGTTGGTTGCATATGGGTGATGCATGTATACGATGCCTAAGAAAGTGGGTCATATATATAACCAATAGAAGGTCGTATGCATATAGTGCCTGAGAAAGTTAGTCATAGGCATGATGAGGTCACGTGCATATGGTGCCTCAGAAAGTTGATCATATGCACGAGTTGAAGGTTGCATGCATACGGTGCCTAAGAAAGTTAGTCATATGCATAACTAATAGGAGGTCACATGCACATAGTGCCTAAGAAAGTTGGTTAAGTGCATGCTAGATATGATATCACATGCATATGGTGCCTGAGAAAGTTAGTCATATGCATGATGAGGTCACGTGCATAAGGTGCCTCAGAAAGTTGGTCATATGCACAAGTTATAAGTCTCATGCATATGGTGCCTAAGAAAGTTAGTCGTATGCATGACAAGGTAGCGTGCGTATGGTGCCTCAAAAAGTTAGTCATATACACGCTAGATCACATTAAGATGATGCCAAAAAGTAAGTCATTCTAATGCGATAATGTTAAGTTAGTCGTACTAATACGGTGCCAAAGAGTAGGTTGCATTAGTGCAATACCAATTTAACCCAAAACTTAAAGGATATAGTCACAAGCTGGGATGGGGGAGCTCGCTTCTTCGAGAGTTTACTATCAAATTTTCATTTCACTGAAAATCTGCTCAAAGAGTATTATATATAAAAATTAGGCTGCTTCTACATGCTTCATTACAAGATCAAAATATGGTTCTCACTACAGCCGTTTGCCCTTGTTCAGGATTTTGCTGAGGTTGAGAAGGCTGCTTTCCCACAGGTCATACCACATAATCCTTTAAGCAACCCCTCTTAATCAGATCTTCAATCGTATCTTTGAGGGCTCAGCAATTTGAAGTGTTGTGTCCAACTTCGTTATGGTAGGCGTAAAATTTATTTGTGTTTCTATTCGCACGAGGAGGCCTTAAGGGATTAGAAGTCCTGAAATCTTCTCTACTCTTTTCTGTCGTAAATATCCTATCCAAAGTGTTTGATAGGACGCTGTAGTGATCATGGTAGCTTCGATGCTGAGGTCACTCATCTTTGGTCCTTTTGGCGAGTCGGCTGTCAGAGTCGTTATTCTGACCCCCATTGTTCCTCTTTTTGGTTTGGGTGGAGTTGTTTACCTCATCCTTTTGCTTGGACTCCTTTGAGACAAAAGTCTTCTCCCACTTGATCTGTTTGGTAGTTTGCTCATAGAACTCGGTTAAATCCTTCACCAAGGACTTGTATATACTTTTGTAAAGCTTTCCATCTTTGCGAAATCCTGCAGAGATTACTGTCAAAATGTTTTCCTCAGATAGATTTTCCACGGAATTGGCTTCATGCCTAAACCTGATAATGTAATCCTTTAGTGATTCATGCATGCGCTGAAAGACTCGCAAGGTGGTGGAGGGGCACAAGCTACCTCTTCAATGCTCAATACTGGCTGATGAACTTTTGCTAACATTCTTCCCAACTACATATTGAGCGAGCTGGAAGGCTTTTAAACCATGCCCGAGGTACACCCCCTAAAATTGCTAGGAAAACTTGGCATTTAACCAAAGGATCAACCATTTGCAAATCCATCTAAACATTAAATATGTCCAGATGGTCATAAGGATCAGTGTCCCTATTGTCAGGCAAGATCATGGGAACTTTAAGTTTGTGAGGGAGGGGTTGTGTTTTGATTTCTTTGAAAAATAGCCACCCCTCCTCGCTACGAGCTTGATCACCTTGGGCCCGAGGTCATTCATCTAGCCACTTTATTCTTTAAAGCAGTTCTTCCATCGTTGGACCTTGTGTCTCGGACTACTGAGTGGAAGGTCGTTGATTCCTTTCTCTTTCCTAGTCACTAAGGTGGTGACCTGAGGTCTGTTCTTGGTTGACTCTACTCAAACATCCAACTTATTGCTGCTGGTGCACATTTTCGAGTATAACGACCTCGGCCCGCCTTTGTACATCCTAAGCCTATGCTTGTGCTAACACCGTAACTACTTTAATTAATTCTCCTATCATATTTTTCAATTTTTCCTGACATTAATGCCAAGTTTGTACTCCATCAATCCCATTGACAATAGCAGTAAGTTAGTAAGAGTCAGCTGGGGGCAAGTCGATGATAACACCTATAACAGGAGCAATGGAAAAGTCTATTGTAGATACGTGACCTTTCGGCTAATCAACCAGAACGTTTGAAGCTCTGGTGGTTCTTCCTCTGGCTATTGCAGTCAAAAAGAATATCAACCAAGATGCAGATAAGTCCCCATAGATGACACCAAAAATGTTGATGGTAAAATTTGGTTCGGCCCAAATCCAGCCAACCCCAAGAGTTCTTAAGGACTCAAACTGTAATCTAATTGTGCAAATGAAGAGTGAAGAGATGGAGAGGAAGAACAACAAGAATGCAGAAAGATTTTTAATGTGGTTCGATTAAAATTAGGTTATACCGGTCCCTACGTCCATGGTATTGTTTTATTTATTTGATGAAATTTCTACAGAGTTTGAATATGTGTTTTCTCATACTCACTTGACAATGATCTCCCCTCTCCTATTTATAAAGGCTAGGAGGTTACAAATGTAATTACACAAGTTGTATTTCTGTTACATCAAGTAATAAATGTATTTGACATATGAGACTTTTGCAAATTAGCTTTTGCAGAGTACTTTTTACGTGTGGGCCCTTGTAAGCTGTTTCTTACAGACTGGCCCCATAAGTCAAGTCTGAATGGGTGCCTACTTCAGGATCACCCACAGCAAGTTCTTAGTTAGGTGAGATGCCGCATCCTGCAAGCTGGGATTCATGATCTGGGGTTGCTGCTGGCCTTTGATCAACGGTGTCAAATTTGCAAGATTACATCAGCAAGCTCGCATAGGACAAACTATTAGCCTACGCTAGCTGGGGCTTCTGCTTTATTCTGTGCTCTTGTAGCTGGTGATTTGATGATCCTATCTCTTTTCTCATTTGGACTTATTATAGCTGGATCTTTGCCAGCCCATTTTGTGCAATACCAGAAAATACCTACAACAGTATGTATATTAAATTAATTTTAAATAAGTATTAATTTTGGTTTAATAAGTCAATATATATTTATTATTGTCAATACATAAATTTTACACAAATTTATTAATAAAAATAATTACATTTAGATTTAAAAAAATTTTAAAACAAAATTATAAGAGAATTTATTTAATAATAAAAAATGTTAAAAATATTATATAATAGAATTATAATTACCAAACTTAAAAAAATTGTTATAAATAGAAAATAAATAATATCAAAAGTATGATATAAAGGTAAAATCGAAAAATAAATTAAGAAAGTATGTATGACATATTGTTTCTTTTCAATTTGATTTTTTAACCATTTTTTTAACCTTTATACTGGAAATATTTTGCACTAAAAATTGATATTTCTTACTTTATTTTATTATTGTCTCAATTTATTCATTTGCATTTAATTTATATTTTTTTAATCCAAACTTATGTTTTCAATAGTAAAAATGTAAAAAGTCTCCTTTAACTTTTGGATGGCTAGATTATATTACTACCAATTTTAAATTTTAGTATAAAAATCTTAAACTATACAAAACATGGGAATGAACACTCATTATCCACATAATTAACTGTTTTATTTAATTACATAATTTTTGCATGAGCTTGTTAGATAAGTATCACAATATTGTTAGACATCTGTTAATTTTCTACATTATATAATCAATGAAAATTATGTTAGATATATAAAATTTTAACTTGAAATTATATGTAAAAATAACATGATAAATTAACATATAATAATATTATAATTCTTATTTAAAAATTTAATGAAAAATTATTTAATTAAATAAAATAGTTAATTAAATGAATCATTAGTGCAAATTCTAAGTTTTTTTATAATTTAATCTTTTAATTTCAAGTTTACATAGTTGAAAGGAACTAAATTCAAGCACCCCGAAGTAAAAAAGAATTTTTTGTATTTATTTATTTTCAATATTATTCCTACTTAATGTCAGTATTAAAAATATTAGTAATATATATTAAATTTTTTTCTAAATTAGTATCATAATAAAAAACATATGTTAGTACACTTTTATATTATTAAAATTTTTTAATTTATAAATTATTTCTAATTATTTTGAATACTTAAGTTTAAGATAATTTATATAAATAATATAATAAAATATAATTTATCACATAGTAATGTATATAGAATTAAGGAAAAATACACCTTATTTCCCTAAAATTTATATTTGGGACAAGCTATCCCCTGAAGTTTGTATTTAAGATAAATTACTCATTTTCCATTAAATTTAATGTCCAATTTAATTGCCTCATTTTTTGAAATAGTTAATGAGATAAAATATCCGATTTTAAACTTTAGGGGATAATTTGTTCTAAACATAAACTCGATTGGGGTAAAGTGTATTTTCCCCTTAAAACTAAATATTAGAAACTCACTTTCCTTTTGATTGGATAGAATGGAATGAAATTAAAGTAGAAATGGGAATGAAATGGTCATTACATAATCATGTTTAGTATAATCATGAATAAAATTGACATTCTATTCCATTTTCATATTTGGTACAACAAAATATTGTGGAAATAGAATGGAAAAGTGAATTAAGTACAATAATATCCTTATAATAAAAAATAATAAAATATCTATGTAAAAGCAATAAAGAAAGTGTCAAGCTTCATTTCTCGAATTACAATAAAATCTTTATAAATTAATATTCAATAAATTAATAATCTCTATTAAATTAATTTTTTTTCTAGTCCTAAATTGCGCTAACAAGCTAAATTAATAATTTTGATAAATTAATAAGATGATAATTATTAATGGTAAAATTTGGTTTGGTGGACCCAGATTCTAGTCAACACTTAGATTGTGAGTAGCAAGCGTGTGAATGGAAAACAAGGAGAATGAAGGAGGAGAAGAACGGACACTAGAAGCATTCTTATCGTGGTTCGACTAAAGTCAGATTGGCCCTTACGTCCACATTGATTGTATTTACCTTTAGGTGGTGGTTTCACTATTCAGATTGATAGAGTTACAGTATACAAGTCTTTCTGACATTTTTTACAGAGCTTCTGCCTCTCTTGCGGAAGTCCCCTTATAATGGTCTCCCTCCTCATATTTATAGAGGCTGAGAGGTTATAAATATAAATTTACATGCTGTAAATATGTTATATCAAGTAATAAATGTATAGGACAATATACGGTCTTGCAAGTCAGCTTAGACAGGTTACTTTCTATGCATGGGCCCCTCAGGCTGCTATTTGCAAAAGGGCTTTATGGATTATCTGTGAGCCTATGTGTTACTGGTTTAACCTTAGCGGGCATGTGACCGAGAAAGAAGGTGTGTTCTACAAGCTTAAGCTCCCATTTTAGGGTCGCTACTGGCTGGAGGTTGGTGATCTCAAGCTTGTGCTTGGCAATAGGGGTTCATGCAAGATAAGCTGTTGGTCATGCGGGCTAGGGCTTATCTTTAGTGAGCCTAGACTTCTGCCTTGGCCTCGTTAGCGAGATCGGATTTCCATCCAGAACTTGTCATGTCCCAAGCTCGTGGCTAGCAAGCCGGTGCCCCCCTCTACACAACCTTAGCTCTTTGAGCGATTCGGGTCTTTTTTGGCTAGACTTGTCTTCTATAGGGCCTTCGCCAACCCATTCGACCAAAACCAAAAATCACCTATAATATTAGCCCCCAACTTTCAGTTTGCTTTGTGGACTGGGAGTTGCAAATCGTGGGCTAAAGCTGGGGAGTGTGACATCATTGTTCAAATTTTTACTTTGTCTTTTAGTCTATCTCTATCATCATTATCACATTTAATACGTACTTTTTCCCAAGACTACTGATTTGGCGAAGGCTAAACCCAAGGACTTTTCAAAACCGTCAAATTTTAAGCAATTGATTAATTTTTTGAATCTAACGGTTAGACAACCAGGGGTATAAAAGATGAAACAAGGCAGCCATCCCCTTCACATTCTTAAGGACTGACATACTACCTTTCAGACTTTCAAACAGTGGTTGTTAGTCTTGTTTCCCTACTCCATCAATTCCACCTTCGCTGTTGTGATAAATCGATCATTCTAATCAGAACTTCTTTCATCTTTAATCGTTTTAGGATTTAATTCGCTCTTTTGTCATAGTAAGTTTTCCCCGGACTCTCGCTTTCAGAGCTTATTTGTAGGTTTATGGAATTATCTAGTCTGATCATGATTGTTTGTTGTTGGGCATTCTGCCTACTAGTTTGCAGCCTATAGATTACTAGGTTAAACTTTCTACCTCTTTAGGGACTTAGTAGTCTGGAGGGCTTTATTAGCTAAACCTTTCTAGGTTTTTGATAGTTTAAGCATCTATCTTAGTGGCTTGGGGTGCATATGTTCTGCTGCATAGGAGGATTTTAGTTAAAGCAGTTGTTTCAAGGATGGTCTATCTTTAGTGACCTGACCATTGCTTTTTTCTTCTTTATTCTATCTAGATGGCAGCTCATAAATGCCAAGGCCACCAGGTAGGAAGTGATAATGAGCATAATTCTTTAACTCGCAATTGGGAGCCAGTGTATACTTTAGCCAAAATGGCTTCTAGGAGTGGTGAAGTCACTGAATGGCCTGTCTCTCAACCTAACCCCAATGAGAGGCAACAGGTCGTTGAAGGTTCCTCGAATCACTTGATATTTAACCATTATTCTTCGACAGTCAAACTTCACAAGCTCGAAGGCATAGTAGAAAGTTATCACATTCCCAAAGGCTGCTACCTTATGGCTCCCTCTCCAGAGGACTATGCAGCTCATCCACCCTAAGGATTTGTTACAATTAGCCCTCATCATCTTCACACTAGGCTCAAATTCCCTGTTCACCCATTCATCATTAGTTTGTTAAATAAACTGAAACTCTCTCCTTCCTAGTTGACCCTGAATTCCTATTCCTAACTCAAGGGTAAATCAAATGTTGGGTAATATAACACTTGTTGATTTTATATTTCGTGCCCATCTTTGCACCCTCTCTATAACTTCAAATTTGTTCTGACACCTGATAAGCGAGCTGCGATCACGTAAGCTATTATGATTTCATATTTTGTTTCTAACATTTTGCCTTATTTTTATAGTCGAGGCTAGCAAGTTAAAGCCAATGCTTGAGACTGAGGAGGCTAAGGTGTTACGCTGGTTCGTTGTTATTAGTGATCTAAAGAATGATTTCAAATTTGATGATGACCTCTTTCGATCTTGTGGGCTAGCTCCAGCACTGAGCACTAAGCTTACTAAGGAGATTGGAGCTCGCTGGGTAAAAGAAATCAGCCTAGCTTGCTTTAAAGATTACAAGGAGATGGTGAAGCTGCTTCTTCAAAGTCCACCTTCTAATGATTCCAAAGAGCTCAAGGTCACTGCGACCTTGCTAGGTCCCGATGTTATGGTAGCCCCTGCTATTTCAAACCAAACTCCTCCTGTGGTGACTACGATGCCCCTTCTGGAGTTGGCTCCTACCTCGCATTATGAGGCGACCAAGGTGGTTGAGGTTACGACCTCATCTGAGCCCCCTACTAAGAAATGGAGAGTGAGCAAAGGGAAAAAGGTTGCAAGTTCTTCAAAGTGAGCAGCTCGCAAAGGTGTAGTAAATGAGTATCAGCTAGGACTTGGTCCTAGCACTCAAAGGTATTTTAACTTTGTCTAAGAGAATGTGTTGGACATTTTGAGGTCTCACACTAGCCCCAAGTATTAGAGACAGATTTCAAATGGAGGGCTAATGCGTTACACCATACATGAAGTCTTGCAGGTAAGTTATGTTTTTCTTTATCCTAGCCCCTTTTACTCTTTCAAGGTCTAACTTGATCCGCTTGACTTTCCAAGGTCTACTAGGAATAGTAAAAATAAGGGAGATGCTCCAGGCTTGTGAGAAGAAAAATGCTAGGCTCATGGAGGACTTGGTTGCTGTGACTGCTAAGGCACTAGAGATGGAAAGCAAAGCAAAGAAAGTCGAGACCGCTCAAAAGCAAGTCAAAGAGGCTCGAGCTCGTAAGGTGGCAGATCACGAAGCTATCATATTAGAGCTCAACAAAGCTATTGAGGAGTTATCCAGAATGAAAGGTGACCAGGACATAGCACTCCAAGGTTTTCATTCGATGATATGAAAATTCGAAGCCACTGCACGACAGGCAGAAGTTGCCAGGGAGGAACTTGAAGCAACCAAGAGAGAGGTTGCTTTAAAACAAGAGGAGGTTGATCGGGTCAAGGCCGAGACTGTTAAACAGATCGCAAAGGTAGCAGAGAATGTAGAGTTTAAAACCTTGTCTTCTTTTTTGTACACCTTGTGAAAGCATCATCCAAGCATGGACCTTTCTTTCTTTGGACAAGAGGCCCTTGAAGCAATAGAAGGCTTCAAAAAGAAAATTGCTAAAGCCAGGTCTTCCCACAAAGGTATGACGTCCACGAGCTGAGGTCCTCCTGCTAAAGGTGCCATTTGCGAAGGAATCAGTCCATAGGTTACGGAGGTCTCGAATAATCAAATGAGGGATAACTCGCCAGCCCCAAGCATCGAACCTTCCTCTGATCAGAACCCAGCTTCCAAGGATTAGTCTTCTTGGAAATTAATTTTGTAATTTTATATTTTATTTTTGGAGTCTTGTATTTGACTTTACACTTGATTCTAGACTATGTGGATTCGCCTCATAGCAAGAAGCATCAGATAGTTCCATTTTCCTTTGCTTTTCATCATGCCATGTCAGATCCCTTTTTAGAAATTATGCAAATTATCACGAATAGTTTCCTACAAAATCACAACTCAACAAGCATTGGATAAAATGAATGTTAGATAGGTCAGCCGACCTCAATTAATGATAGGAAAAATGCATAAATAGATTGGAGCCAATAAATCATGACTTAAAAGGATATGTGTCATATTAAATGGCCAATCAGTTGTATTTACCCATCTCAGGTAAAAGATTTTGTCACAGGAATCCCTGTTTGACATCTAGTTTGAGCACTGAAATGCTTTAATTAGCTAATAGACTTAACATTAAGTGTTTGAATGTAAAGGTTAGCGTAGGATCTAGTACTTGAATAGGTCGCATGAGAGCCGTGAGCAACAAGTCGCATAAGAGCTACAAACAACAAGTCACATGAGAGCTACGAATAATAAGTCGCATGAGAGTTGCAAACAACAAGTCACATGAGAGTTGTGAACAATAAGTTGCATGAGAGCTACTGAGAGCTGCAATTTTAGCTAAAAAACTAATAATTGCACCAAAATGAGCTTCGGAGGCCTCAGGTTAGAAGCTAGTAATTATTTTCATGCATATGGTAACCTAGTGCCAGAATGAGGGTGATCTTGTGCCTGAATGATTGGCGATCTTATGCCAAATTAGGGGCAATCTTGTGCTTAAATGGCTAGCAATCTTATGCCAAATTAAGGGCAATATTGTGCTAGATTAGGGGCAATCTTATGCCCAAACGGTTAGCGATCTTATGCCAAATTGGGGCCGATCTTGTGCCCGGATAGTCCAAGCTTAAGGGTCTCAGACCTATTCTTATTTAAATAAAAAAGATCTCGCTCCTTGTTATGCAAACTTCAGAAAGAATAACATTGTAAAATCACCAGTTTTGAGTCCGAGCTTGGATCTCTTGAAAATTTATTCAAATATTATTTATTATCAGGATTTAGAAACAAATTTAGGATTTTTTATTTATATTTAAGCAACACATATCAAAGAAAGAAAAAAGAAGAAAATTTAAAGGTGTTGGAGCAGCTATTATTGTGGCTGCTAGGATCGTCGTTTAGAAAATTGCAACACATAATCTTGCAAACAGCCTTTCTTAATGAGGTCCTTAATGGTGTCCTTGAGTGCCCAACACTTTGAAATATCATGCTTGACCTTGTCATGGTAGGCACAAAATTGATTTCTACTATATCTATGCTTGTTACGAGTTTTTAAGGATGGGGGTCTCTCGAAATTTTCTTTATCTTTTTCAGCTGCAAAAATGCACTCTTGAGTGTCTGACAGAGCGTTATAGTTGTCATGGCAACCTTGGTGCTGAGGTCGCTCACTTTTGAACCTCTTCACTGGTTGATTACTGAAACTATCCTGGATGCTTCCTCCTTCACCCCACTGATCAAAGTTGTTCACATTATCCTCATATCTGGACCCCGATGGACCAAAGGCTTTTTCCCATCCTTCACTGGGGACTTGTAAATGCTCTCATAAAGCTTTCCATCCTTGCACAGTGATAACACAATATTTGACACATTTATTTGTCCTCATACTTAGCATTTTAAGAGCCTAAATGAATTAATTCCAGCTGTGTTAGAGTGTTTTCATGATTTGGTGCCAATTGGCAACATTTTCCAAT
>JANHAO010010308.1:0-17746 GCA_026873985.1 Saraca asoca
CGCGCCGTATTACTTAATCTGTTTCAATTATTCCAACGGATAATTAGCCGTTGGAATATCCGTGGGAGAATTCCAACAGATTTTCATACGGACATATTAATCCGTTGGAATTTCACCAACGGATCGATAGTCCGTGTGAAAATCCTTTGGAATATTCCAACGGACATCTAATCCGTGGTAAAAATCCATTGGAGTATTCCAACGGATCTTATTCCGTTGGAAAATCCGTTGGAATATTCCAACGGACATATAGTCCGTGTTAAAATCCGTTGTAGTATTCCAACAGATCTTATTCCATTGGAAAATCCGTTGGAATATTCCAACGGCTAAAATCCGTTGGAATATTCCGTTGGAATTCCGCATTTTTCTTGTAGTGAATGAAGAGTAAGATTCTCACTAAGATAAATTACATTTTGATTGTCATAATGCAACACATACTTATCTTGCTTCAAGCCTAACTCTTGCAAGAATCTCTACAACCATAAGAGTTGTTTATATGCCTCTGTAATAGCAAAGTATTCTACTTTTGTAGAAAATAATGCAACACATTTTTGCAACTTTGATTGCCAGGACATAGCTCCCCCTGAAAAAATCATCATGTATCCAAAAGTAGATTTTCTAGAGTCAAAATCTCTAGCCATGTTTGCATCTATATAACCATCTAACATAGGCTTATCAGTATCAAAACATAAACAAACTTGAGATGTACTCCTGAGATATTGGAGTATCCACTTGACAGCTTGCCAATGTTCTTTACCAGGATTAGAGAGAAATCTACTCACAACACCAACTACATAGGCAACATTTGTCCTTATGCACACCATGACATGTATCAAATTACCAATTGCTTATGCATAAGGAATCATACTCATCTTTTCTTTTTTATCTCACTCGAAGGGCACTACTGTTAACTTAGTTTAAAGTGGCCTAGAAGTGGAGTGTTAATAGGTTTGGACTTGCTAATGTTAAGCCTCTCCAATACCTTCTCAATGTATCTCTCCTAAAATAACTAGAGTTTACCATTCTTCTTGTAACATGAAATTCTCATGCCAAAGACCTATTGTGCTTGCCCCTAGTCCTTCATAGCAAAAGACTTGCTTAAATCTCTTTTTAGGTTATTAATTTTATTAATATCCTGACTAACAACCAACATGTCATCCACATATAACAAGAGAATATTAAAATCATTATTAGAGAATTTCTTCATAAACATACAATGATCAGAAGTGGTTTTACTATATCTATGATCCATCATGAATGAATCAAATTTCTTGCTTCCTTAAGTCCATGCAAGCTCTTTTTTAAGTTGCATACTAGATGCTTTTTGCCTTTAACACTAAACCCTTTTGACTGTTCCATGTAAATTTCCTCCTTCAAGTCACTATGAAAGAATGCAGTTTTCACATTAAATTGCTAAACTTCTAGATTCAAACTAGCTGCTAACCCAAGCACAACTCTAATAGAGGACATTTTAACCACTGATGAGAATATTTCTTCAAAGTCAATCCCTTTTTTCTAATTGATGCCTTTCATTACCAACCATGCCTTGAATCTTAGTTGTGAGATACTTTTATCTAACTTTATCTTGAACACCTACTTGTTCTTTAGTGTTCTTTTACCCTTGGGCAACTTCACTAGTTCATATGTCTTGTTCTCATACAATGAATTTGGGTTATCTTACATAGCTTATAGCCACTTTTCTATGTGCTAATTAGAAATAGCTTCTTCATAATTTTCAAGCTCTCCCCCATCAGAAAGATTCATATATCCTTCAAGTGGATATCTCTAGGAAAAATGATACTCTCTAATAAATCTTCTCAACTGAGGCTCAAGTTATTGTTTAGATAAAACTAGATTAATAGGCACCTTAGGCTATTGACCTCTATATCTCAACCATGATCATTCATAACCATGGTAGGAGGTTCAAGGTTCAACTCCATATAACTAGTGTCTACTGGCTTTAGCTTATCTATGTTGTCAAGATTTTCAATAGTTTAATCTTCAAAGAATATTTGATAACTTTCTTAGCTATTAGATTTTGCAATATGTAACCACATTCATCATGACTATAACCTAAGAAGACACACTATTTAATCTTGCCATTAAGCTTGAATCTTTTATCTCTTGGAATTTACACTAATGCTTTGTAGCCAAACACTCTCTAATGATTGTATGAGACTTATTTCCCAGTCTACTCCTTCTTTAGAACATCATAGACAAGAGCAACTAAAGGAGAAAGGTTAATTAAATCTAATACAATTCCTATTGCTTCACCCCAAAAGGTTTTGGACAACTTAGCATGAGGGAGCATACATTTAATTCTTTCATTAATTTTCTGGTTTATGCTCTCAGCAACCCCTTTTGTTGAAGCATCTTCAATATAATCTTCTCAACCTTGATGCTATGAACTTTACAATATTTCTTAAAAGGACCTCTATACTCACCACCATTATTTGCTTGAACACACTTCAATTTCATTCCTATTTCTCTTCCATCAAGCACATGAAATTTAGTGAAAACATCGAGCACCTAGTCTTTAGTTTTTAGAGCATGAGCCCAAACTTCCTTGGAGTGATCATCAATAAATGTAACAAAATGTATAGCACCACCAAGAGTTCTTGAATCCATGAATTTGGTTCACACAGAGAGCCCAAACTCCAGCCAACAAAGATGAATTCTTGGACCTAAAGGTGTCTTATAAAGCATGAGTGTAAAGGGAGGGGAAGAAGGATAGAATAGGATGGTATTTTAACATGGTTCGGCTAAATCCAGGTAGTACCAGACCCTACATCCATGGTGGAGTTTTTCATTATCTTGAAGAAGTGTTTACAGAGTTTTTTGTGTGTGATTTCTCTCTAGCGTCCTCCTCTTCTAACAATGAATTCCTATTTATAGAGGAAGGAGGGGTTACATGTAATGATTACAAGCTATAGTTCTATTACATCAAGAAGTGAATGTGAAAGATAGAGGAAATCCTATTATCCAGCTGTGGCAGGCTACTTTCTGTGAGGTGGGCCCCTTTTGTCAGCTACAAGCTAGCATAAGTCTGTCTACACTAGGCCTGATCGGGGTCTTTACTGGATGAAGTGTTTGCCTCCTCAAACAGGGATTCTCGATTTATTGGGTCACTATTGGAGCTCTCTCAGTAGGCTCGGGGCTGCTACGAGCTCAAACGGTATGGTTGTTCAGTGAGGCAAGCTTCTCGTGTTCTTACTGCATCACCTTTTAGTGATGTGTGAGGCAATGTCTGCTGGACGTGTTCTGGATTTTTTAGTGGATCTTGCTGGTCTTTTTATATCCTAAGGGGCTTCTTCCCTCTTCGCAAAAGAGTTTAATGGAGGAGTTTGTTGAGCCCTCTGCATTTTTGATAACTTGGCTTCCAGTGGAGCTTTTTGAGTCATGGATGGTCTATTACAGAATGCTTGGAGGCACAAATGGCCTATTGCACATAACCTCCCCATAGGGTTCATCTTGTAGGCTCTTAGGGAGTCTTGTGTAGATCTTGAATTATCTCCCCTGGGACCTTCTATAGAATCCAACCCCATCAGCCAGGCTCTTGGTGCCTTTTTGAATTGTACAACGTCTAGTCCAGGAGGAATCGTCGGTTAGGGTTGGGAAGACTATAGGTATGGAGTTGCTGGTCTTCCTACTGGTAGGATTTCGTCTCCTGATAGTCGGTTCTCTACTTTCTTGTTGGAATTGTAGTATTAGGCTTTTTGCCTTTTGGCTTTGTACTTTGAATCTCCCGATGTAATTTTACCTCATTGGATGAGGCCTTTCTAATGTGTGTGCTTTCCTACTTAGCTCTTGAATATTGTAAGGGATGCTCCATGCATCACTATATGTAAATCTTAATAGATTAATGAAACATCTTTCTGATAAATCTACTATGTCTTTAACTCTTTGATTTTTCATGATTTGATCACCATTGGCAAGCAAAAACTAGGTCGCATGTGAGCTATGCCTAATGGGTGATCACATGTGAGCTACGAATACTTAGTTGCATGAGAGCTACAACAAATTTACTCTAGTGCCTTCGTGTCGTGATGGGCTCATTAGCTTGTTATTGGGTTTGAGTGTGCTGCTAAGGTAGGCTCTTAGGTTGTCTTACCCTTAGTTTTGTTTTCATTGCAAGGTAGGCTCTTAGGCCATCTCACCCTTGGTTTTGTTTTCATTGCAAGGTATGCTCTTAGGCCGTCTCACCCTCAGTTTTGTTTTCATTGTCGTGAGGTAGGCTCTTAGGCTGTCTCACCTTCTATTTTATTTTTGTTGCAAGGTAGGCTCTTAGGCCGGCTCACCCTCGATTTTGTTTTCATTGTTAGGTAGGCTCTTAGGTCATCTCACCCTTTGTTTTATTTTTGTTGTGAGGTAGGCTCTTAGGCCATCTCACCCTCGATTTTGTTTTCATTGTGAGGTAGGCTCTTAGGCCATCTCACCCTCGATTTTGTTTTTATTGTTGTGAGGTAGGCTCTTAGGCCATCTCACCCTCGGACAAGTTTTCATTTTCGTGAGGCAAGCTCTTAGGCCATCTCACCCTTGGTTTTGTTTTCATCAGCTTATTGCTAGTTGGGTAGCATTTTTGAGTTTTGGCCAATCAACTATGAATGTGATAAGTTCAATCATAAAGCGGTTCCTTTCAAACAACATTTCGCTGGACAATTCATATAGAGGTTTCAAAATCATAGTCGATCTTATGTGAATGTTACCAAGTTATAATATTGTTCTGATGGAAGGCTTTGGCTCTTGGCTAATGACTTGCTGAGTTTGCTAAGCTTGCTATTCTGGTAGCCTTACCACATAATCCTGTAATTAACTTCTTCTGATGAGGTCTTCTATGGCATCTTTTAGTGCCCAACATTCTATGGTGGTGTGTTTGACCTCATTGTGATAAGCATAAAATTTGCTTGGATCTCTGGACTTGATGGAGGCTCTCATTGTCCTGGGCCTCCCAAAGTCTTCATTGTGCCTTTCTGCGACAAAGATCTTATCCTGTGTGACTGACAGGTTGGCATAGCTTTCATAGTGACCTCCAGATTGTTAAGGTCTTGCCTTTTTTGCAAGCTGAGAATTGGGGTCGTGACTAGGACTCTCATCGCCCCTTTTTTTGCTCACAGTGGGACCACTGTTGTCTGCTTTTTGCTTAGGCTCTTTAGCCTCTAAAAGTTCTTCACATCTTATTTGCTTAACAGCTCGCTCATAAAATTTAATGAGGTCTCGAGTTAGGGATTTGTAGGGGTTTTTGTACAGCTTTCTATCTTTGCAGAGTCCCGCTGAAATCATTGTCAAGATGCTTTCCTCTGATTTATTTTCCATGGATTTGGCTTTCTGCCTAAACCTGGCTATATAATGTTTTAGTGATTCACTTTTACACTGAAAGATCATTGCGAGGTGGCAAGGAGGCACGAGCTACCTTTTCAGTGCTCAATATTGATCAACAAATTTCCTTTGGCATTCTTCCTAGCTGTTGAAGATATGAGCTGGGAGGTTTCTTAACCATGCCCGAGGTATTCCTCCTAATGTGGCTGGGAAGACACAATATTTCACCAGAGGGTCAGTTGTTTAAAGGTACATTTGGATATTAAATGCATCCAAATGGTCACTTGGGTCACTATTCCTATCATACAGTGGAATTACGGGTGCTTTGAGTTTTTGCAAGAGGGGTTACATTTCGATCTCCATAGAAAATGGTGAAATTTCCTCATACCGAGGTTAGTTCCTTTGAAGTCGTGGGCACTATTCTAACTATTTTAGCCTTTGGAGGACTTCCTCCATTATCTAGCCCTGTGTTTCTGGTTGAGGGGCAGAGCTCTCTACTCGTTGTGAGCCCCCTAATTGCTGACTATCGCGATCTTCATAAGTTCTTTTCCAGGCTTCTTTATGGAGCTGCTGGAGTTGTGCCATGATTTCTTCTTGCCTTTATGTATCCTGGGCTTATGCTTGTGCTAGTGCTTTCATAGTTTCAGCCTATTCTTTCACCGTACCTTCAAGTGTTTGCTGAGGCTGGAGAGACACTTGTGTCTCTCCTATTCTAGGGGAGTCATTTTACTGGTGGTGAACTTTGGCAGTGGGAATGTCTATCAGCTATGCAATTGGAGTGTTTGAACTCCTTGTGGTCCTTCTTCTCACCATTACAAAGTTACAGGGAACATTTTAGAAAGCATATGTGTCCCCACAAACGATGCCAAAATGTTGATGTTGGAATTTGGTTCACATGGAGAGCCCAAACTCCAGCCTATGGAGATGAATTCTTGGACCCAAAGCTGTCTTCTAAAGCATGAGTGTAAAAGAAGAGGAAGAAGGATAGAACAGAATGGTGTTTTAATGTGGTTCGGCTAAATCCAGATGGTGCTAAACCCTATGTCCATGGTGGAGTTTTTCATTATCTTGAAGAAGTGTTTATAGAGTTTTCTGTGTGTGATTTTTCTTCGGCCTCCTCCTCTTCTAACAATGAATTCCTATTTATAGAGGAAGGAGGGGTTACATGTAATGATTACAAGCTATAGTTCTATTATATCAAGAAATAAATATGAAAGATAGAGGAAATCTTGTAATTTGGCTGAGGCAGGCTGTTTTCTACAGGGTGGGCCCCTTTTGTCAGCTACAAGCCAGCATAAGTCTGTCTAACACTAGGCCTTATCGAGGTCTTTACTGGACAAAGTGTTTGCCTCCTCGAGCAGGGATCCTCAGTTTGAGGGCTCGCTATTGGAGCTCGCTTAATGGGCTTGGGACTACTACGAGCTTGAACGATTTGGTCGTTTGGCGAGGCGAGCTTCTCGTGTTCTCACTACATCACCTTTTAGTGAAGTATGAGGCAATGTTCGTTGGATGTCTTCAACAAGCTGGACAATCTTGGCATTTGCTGGGCCCTTGTTGGTTTGTTCCTCGAAGCTGATTTTTACCCATAACATTCTTGAATCCATAAAACACACATTAGTATGAATCAAATCAAGAATATTTGATTTCTTATGTAGAATGGATTTAAAAAATGTAACTCTATGTTGTTTACCAGTAAAACAATCAGTACAATTCTTTAAAGATCTACCTCTCATAGGAAGGGAGTTTTGCTTTGCTAGCACATTAAGTCCTTTCTCATTTAAATGACCTAGGCACATAGGCCATAACATTGAAACGTCTTCAGTAACATTCATCTCTTCTTTGTACAATATTACTATTGTTTGGTAAAGAGAACTAATCTTTTCACCTTTTGCCACAACTTGAGACCCCTTTGTAAGCTTCCATTTACTTTTATCATAGTAGCTTTCAAAACTTATATCATTAAGTGCTCCAACAGAGAGCAAACTGAGGAGAATCTTAGGAATATGTCTAACATTCTTCAATAGGAATTTGCATGTAGAATATGTCTAGCTATGCTATACTTGCATGTAGAATAAGATGTAAAGAAATCTTTATGAGGACTAATGTGGTAAGAAGCTCCTAAATCAACAATCTAAGTAGAGTCTTGACATGTGAAATTCAAATACTCATTATAATGAACAATCACAGCCTCTTCATAAGATGCAACAACAACAGTATCTTTATTTTCTTTCTTGTCTTTGCCTTTTTCACAACCTCTTCACAATGGAAACACTTCACATCTTTTTTAATTCTAGACTATGATCTTCCTTTAGACTTTTCATTAGAATTTTTATGTTGATTTCTCCCATGTATATCTATAACAACTAGTGCATCTGAATGATTCCAAGTCTCATGTTTTTTCCTTCTTGTTTCTTCATTCAACAAGTTGCCTTCCACCATTGTCAACGTCACCTTCCTATTTGGAGTAGAATTATTGAAAGCCACAACTAGAGTTTCCTAACTGTTAGGCAAAGAACTAAGTAATAGTAGTGTTTGCATCTTATCATCTAATATCATACTCATAGCAGTCAATCGATTCACCACACCTTGAAAGCTATTCAGATGCTTTGTCACCAAATGCCCTTCTTCATATTCATCAACTTTTGAATTAAAGAGGCTTTATTCTGTGCAGTTTTACACTCATAAACCGACTAATTTAGTCTAGAATTCATGAGCGTCAATCTCAAGAGACAAATGATGGCATATGCTTTTGTCAATCCATTGCCTAATTAAACCAATAGTCTTTCTATTTATTTATTCCAATCCTGATTAGTCTTCTCAGCAGGTTTAATACCTTTAGTCTCAATGGGATCAAATAAATCCTTACAGTATAATAAGTTTTCCATTCTAGGCTTCCAATACAAATAATGTGAAGAATTTAATTTAATCATCGTGCCTCCTAAATTTTCCTCCATTTAATCACACAGTGTAAAGCAACAAACAAGCTTTGATGCCACTTGTTATGGAAATGTATTAGAGAATATCACACTGGAAAAAAATTAAATTACCCAGATTAAATTTTCCTATCTCATGGAATTAAATAAATCCAATGCAAAATTAACTATAGAAAAATAAATCAGGATACCAACAATTTTTTAACATGAAAAACCCCTCAATGTGAGAGTAAAAACCATAGGACCTAGTCCAGTAAAAATTCTCCCACTGATAAATAATTAGTAGGTACAATGTTTTCCTAAAAATTCTAGAGCATAACCTAAATAAAACTCTTAACCAAAATAGGTGGAATCTCCACAACATAATACTAACCAGTTACTATGTAAAATCAACTAGTATAGAAAAAAAATTCAAGATAACATATGCACTATACTACCCAAAATATCATGAACAACATACTCAAATTTCATGCAAATTAGAATAAGTTTTCTTATCAATCTTCTGACAGGATGGACGAAAACTGATGTAATCTTCCTCTTTGGCCCTTTGGCTCACGACTTCTCAATTCTTCTTTTTTCTCACACTTATGCATGAAAACCAAGCCAACGTATATATATGTATATGCATATACAAAGCCTTGTTTCACAAGGATTAATAATCCCTGTTTCATTAAAATCCCTTTTCTTCCTTTTTTTTATTATTCTTCCTCTATGTAAACATAAAAGGTACATGTGTCCACTTAAAAGAACCCACCAACAATTAGGATAGCTTCTACTTTACTTTTGTAGGATATGGGAATTTTATATGCTAGACTAGCATAAACTCTTCCTCTTGAATTGATATGCCAAATCCTTTCAATGTTGGAATAAGTTATGATATAACGTTTATATTTGTCTTGAATCATTATGTTTGACTTGGGTTGATGCATGCACCTTGGACCTAATCCTTATATATGTGCTACTTATCTATTGCCTTTGACAGTTATCCACATCATATTAAGTAAGATATATGCATGTTTTAAGTCTTTGAAACACTTTAGTTTATTGGCAATGTATAGTTATTAGGCTGTTGATTACATGCATCTTTGGACATTCTTTTACAAAAGTATATTTAAACCTTATCCTTATTTTGAAATTAATCCCTTAATAACTTAGTATGCTTGGATTAGTCTTAACTATCAGATACCAAAACTAACAACCAAAAAATAATACCCATGATTTTGCTTCTTTTAGTTCTATAAGATGAAAAAGTTCTGCACTTTGCTTTAAAGATGATTTTACTTCTTTATCTTAATACATGCTTAATATATTTTCTTAAACATAAAAAGGTCAACATATAGGACCAAGAAACAAAAAAAGTTTTTTTTTAGTTTATTTAAGGAGATATGTATTAGAAATAGAGTGTAACATACAAGTTTTAATGACATATCCTTCAGCAAGTACTTGGTTTGTTGTTGATCATGCATTGCAACAAATCGTTATTTATGCCATGAATTATATCACGCAAATTTGAAAATCATGACGATTTTATCTCTTGTTATGGGAATAAAAAAAATCAAATAAATATACAAATAATTATGCCATAGGAAAACTTTACCTATGACAAAGTATCACTTGTGCCATTAATTAAGCTACAAGAAAACTTTGCCCGTGGTGAAAAATCACTTGTGCCACAATTTATGTTGTGACTAGCAAACTTTTGCCATAGGGGAATGAGTGTAGCTTATTTAGCTAGCCACATTAATTCCCAATGGCTAATGTTTTAAAAAACCAAACTGGGTGATGAATCAAAAAGGTCAAAAGGTTACAATTCAATCATTTCAACCGATTCAATTAGTGATCAAACTAGATGACATCATATATATACAAAATAAATATTACATTTACTAAATTTATAATATTTTCTTATTTATAATATATACATATATATAAATATCAAAATAGATTATTTAACAAATTATAATATATTTTTTATGTTAAGATATTGAGTTATATTGAATTTTTTCTAGAAGTGAAGTTAAAATAAATTTTAGTATGAGATTTTAATTTGTTAGTTAAAGAAAGATATATATATATATATAAATAATGTTGCCTTCATATACTTGAAATGAATGATGGCCTAGTGACTGATACAGTGCTATTTCTCTTAAAAGGAAAAGGTTTGAACCCTCATTTTTGCAATTTGGGGAATTTTCTGTTATTGTCAATTATTTGAAATCAAGACCGGTTCAATGTTTCACATTAGTTTGCTTTGGTTCAAGCAATTTAGAGTAGCCTAATCTACATTCACTAGTGAAGTGGTTCTAAGGCATAAACCAAATCAAAATTTGGAATGGTTCACAATTAAACTATCTAGTACTTTTTTTTCTAACACAATTTTATTCGTGGGTAAATGAGCTATTAGCCACGAGTATAACATATTTGTCACGATTGCACTCATGGCTACAGAATCTATTACTTATAGGTAAACCCATGGCAAAAAAATTCATTTATGTCATGGGACCTTTTTTCCCATGGCAATTTCCTTGCCATGCTCACTTGTGCCATGAGTCCACTTGACATGTATTCTTGTGGCTCGATATCATAGCCATAGAAATTTTGATGTTGTGCCATGACTTTAACTATGACACAAGTGATGATTTATTGTAGTGATGATTTTTGAAGTTCACTTTTGGTATAGCATATATGAAGATAAAGAAATTTTGCTTTTGGATTTGATTAAAGAGAAATTATGCTTTTTAAAATACATAGAAGTTTTATTTATTTTAAGTGTTTCATTTCAATTGGGTTGTATGTCTTCATTGAGGTATAGGTAATGGTAATAAGGGTGGCATAAGGCCAAAGGTCATGGTAGGGCTACCACTCCCTTAGCTTTCACCACTTAAAGCATGACACCATCCACACAAACTCCAACTAATCTATCTTTCCACACATAGTTTGCCTCAAGGTCTTCACCTAGGTAAGTGTCAAGTACTGCATAGCTTACTCAACAACCTGCTCCCTAGACTAACCCATTACCTACTACTGAGACTATTCAATAGTCTATTCTATTGGCGCCTTGTTTGAGCTTACCACATACCTTACCATGGGTAAAGATACCATTGATGGTAGGGTTTGGGTGTGTCTTGAAGGTGACTAATAAGTATTTTTTTTTTTATATATTCAATCATATTTGTATTGTTAGCACTTAATAATTGCAATTTTCTTCACTTTTATACATCAAATTATAGATTGATTGTCAAGTCTACCCACGATCTAGTTAGGGACATGTTTTTGGGCAATGTAGAATAGGGTGGTAAAAGCCCAACAAGAGATGAGTCCAACCAAAAGAGGCCCAGGTCATCCAAGAACTGAGATCGTTCAATAGAGGTACCAGCTTCTCAAGTCACAGGACGAGGCCAAGGCGGTAGTCCCGACTCACTAGAGATGAGCCCTAACTCATATAGCCAGTGGGTCACCCTGTTCAACCTCGAGTCGTCAAACATGAGCTCAATTATCACACTAGTCTAAGGTAGGCAACGACCCCAAGACAAGAGCCCCGTCTTGCAGGATGAAGCACACTGCCCAGTTAAAGACTTGTTGTGGCCGAATGTTAACTCGAGACAAGTGGTGAACCTGTGAACACCAGCTTCTAGCTTGTAGAACCCACTCACTAAAGGCAATCTATAGAAGCTACCCTACATCCTGTAGAAGTTGATTTATAGAAGTCCAAACTATCAATACATTTGTTACTTGATGTAACAGGTTTATAATTCATTAAATTACATTTGTAACCTCCCAGTCTCTATAAAAAGGGGAGGAATGGGTACAATGGGGATCCCCTAGGAAACATATACTATAACTCTACTAAATTTTCACTAGAGAAATAAAATCATTTATGGATGTAGGAATCCAAATAAAGGATTTTAGCTTAACCATGTTAAAAACCTCAACTGCCTTCTCCCTGTTCTTCCTTATCTTCTTTAACCTATTACATTTGTTTGATTTCTACATTTGTTTGATACTCATGCAACCAAATTGTAGTTTAGGGGTTTCAAGAACTATTCTGGTTGACAAAGATTTGGACTTACCAAATTTTATCGTTAACATTTTGGCACTAGAAGGAGGACCCATATGCTTTTTGGTTACTTTTCTGCCCAGCTATAATGGTTAAAGGAAGAATAGCCAGAAGTTCCAACATTCTAGTTAACCAGTCGGCATACACTCCTACCATTGGTATCACTGCCGACATACCCCCCAAAACATACCACCAGTTTGTTATTGCTTCTAGAGCCAATAAAGTGTACACATAACACCAACCCTAGCAAATGTCCAAAAGTACAGTGCGAGAATTGGTTGAGGTGGTTAAAGTGATGGGGGAAGCACAAACCTTAGGCACAAAAAAGCAAGTTGAGATCGCCACATAACTCTAGCAGCTACATGAAGGAGCCCAGGAGGAAAGGTCAGCTAGATAAATGCATTGGCACACTAATTCAGCTTGCTCCACTAATCAACAGATGAAGTCAACAGTCCACCGAGCACGTAGAAATCATGATGATCAGCAATGTGGGAGCTCACATCGAGTAAGAAGCTTGAGCAAAACTAGCCAAGAGCACCACCCAAGTTGCTACTCCTATGACCAAGGAGGAAAATGGAACCAATGATCCTCCAACCATCAATCCAAAATATAGGGCCTGATGATGGAGGAATTGCTTCAAAGGATAAAATGGCTAGAGGAATGCCCTTGAGCTCAAGATGATTAAGCTTGCTACGGGGAGAGGTCGCCATTCTCCATAGATATTGAAACACAGCCCTTTCCTCACAAACATAAAATCCCTATAATCGCACCATATAATGGGGATACTAACCTATATGATTATCTGGATGCATTCAATGTTCAGATGGATCTCCAAACAACTAATCCTCTAGTGAAATGTCATGTCTTCCTAGCTGCACTAGGAAACATGCCTTGAACATGGTTCAGAAGTCTCCTAGCTCACAGCATCGATGGTTGGTAAGAATGTTAACAAAAATTCATCAACTAGTACCAAGCATTAAAGAGGCAACTCGCACCTCCCTGCTAACTCATGATGGTCTTTTAGCATAACCATGAACCTCTAAAAGATTACATCACCAAGTTAGGCATGAAGCCAATTTAGTAGAAAATCCCTCAGAGGAAAGCATCTTGATAGCGATCTCTATGGGACTTTACAAAGACAGAAAATTGTACAAAAGCATATATAAGTCCCTGGTAAGATATTTAACTGAGTTCCATGAACAAGTTGCCAAGTAGATCAGGTGGGAAGAAACTTTTGACTCAAGGAAGCTTGATTAGAAGCACAAGATAGATAGCTCTATACAAAATAAAAAAAGGAGCAGTGAAGGTCAGAATGATCACTCCAATGAGCGAACTCAGAAGAAGACTAAAAGTAAGCAACCTCAGCATCGAGGTCACCATGATAGTTACACCATCTTATCGAAAACCCCGGATAAGATGTTTATAGTGGAAAAAGATAGGGAAGATTTCGGGAAGCCCAAGACCTTAAGGACTTCAACAAATTCAGGAACAATAAAGATAAATTTTGTGCCTATCACAACAAAATGGGGCATATTACATCAAAATGTTAGGCGCTCAAGGACGCCATTGAAGACCTCATCAAGAGTGGTTGCTTGAGAGACTATGTTGAGCAACTTTCAGGGCAATGACCTTAACAGCCCTAACAACTAGTGCAACAATAATGGGCTATAGATCAAGAGCATGTGTTTTCCATTAGAATTATATTTTAATCCTGAAGCAAAAAACAAAAAAGAAGCTTGCTCCTCCAACCTTGTACTGTTATTTTCTTCTGGAAACTCTTATGTAAATAATTACTAACTTTTGAAGATTTTTTTTTTAAGAGAAATGTTTCTAGGAAGGCCAACGTTTGGAATAAACATCTGGTTATCCCCTACTGAGAGCTCAAAATGATGAATGTTTGTGCCTATGCTTTCAGTCAACTTCAACTTCTCCAGACTAAAGAAATCTAAACCAAGCCTCGTATCCACTAAGCAACAAGATTGTTGTGGTAACGCCCACTGAGCAACAAGATTGCTACATCATGACCCATTAAGCAATGTGATTGTTGTAGCACCACCCACTGAGCAACAAGATTGCTGTGGTGTGACCCACTAAGCAACATGATTGTTGTAGGTTGACCTACTGAGCAACACGATGGCTATGGTATAATTATTGTGGTGCAACCTACTTGAGCAATAAGATTGCTGGTAGAGTCAAACTCATTTCCTGCCTGGGCAATGAGATTGTTCTTCCATTGAGCAATGAGATTGCTGGCAAAAGTACATTCATGTGACCTACTTGAGTAACAAGATTACTAGTAGAGTCAAATTCATACCACCTATTGAGTAACAAGATTGCTGTGGTGCGGGCTGCAAGGCACAACTTATATGTCACTTATTGCTCGTAACTTACATTTGACCTACTACTCGCAGCTTATGTGTGACCTATTTCTCCCAACTTTCATGTGACCTACTACTAGGTGCTGCTCTCATGCTCCCTACCTAGGCACTCTACCATTACCAATAGAGGCACTCTAGTGCTCAAATTCATTACTAGTCCAAAAAAAATAAAATACAACTGATTGGTCTAAATAGTTCATTTAGTTGTGTTATACAGAACGTTCAGCAAAACACTCATAAAGAAAGTTTATTCATTGAAAGCTCACTTAATTAGGTAAACTTACATAAGAAGATTCAATGTACAAATTAGAATAGGCCTACAGCTATCATGTATCGAAAAGAAGACTAACTTCTAGAAGCTAAACTCTAACTAGTTGGAGGACTGACGAGCACGTTGGCTCCTTAATCTTTTTCTTGTCATCCTCCTCAGCTAAAAAGCTCCTTATTAGCTACCTCACCCCTAGCACTAAGTATTCAAAAGAAGCAAAAGAACACACCTGAAAAGGTTGAATTCAATGTAATAACTGTGAAGAAATAATCCAAGATCTACACATGATCTCCCAGAATCCTCAAAGAAGAATTATCTATAGAGGCTTCCTATATAGCAAGCCGTACATGCCTCATCAAAAAACCTAACCATCAAAAACATGGGGGGCTTGGCTAAAGCACCCATTAGGTCAATCTGTGAAGGCGGAAGAAGAGTTTCTCATGCCTTAAATAGACTAGAATGGCTTCACCAAAATATCCAAAGGATATCCAGTTGTTCTTGATTGAACATTCTAGGATAAAAGAAGGCTGCCACACCAACAGCTATGAAACATGTATAGTAAGAGGTATGGCTTGGTGCAAATGAAGCAAAAGATTTTAGCTTGAAAACACAACACTACAGACAACAAATGAGGACTTTGCTAGCAAATTACAATTTCCAGTCCACAAAATAGGCTGAGAGTTAGGGGTAATGTTGAAGGTATTTTTGGGCAATGCAAAATGGGCTGGTAAAAGCCTAACAAGAGACAAGTCCAACCAGAAGAGCCCCAAGTTGTGCAAGAACTTAGGTTGCTCAGCAGAGGTACCAACTTGCTAGTTACGAGCTCGGGGCATAGGACCAAGCCAAGTCAGTAGTTTTGGCTTGCTAGAGACAAGCCCAAACTCACATGGCTAGCAGGTTGCTTTGTTTGAGCTCTAGTCATCAAATATGAGCTCAATATCACTGGTCTAAGGTAAATAGTGACCCCAGGACAAGAACCCCAGCTCGTAAGATGAAGTACACTACCTAGCTCAAGACTTACTGTGGTTGAATGCTAACTCGAGGCAAGCGGTAAACCTGTGAACACTAGCTTGTAGCTTGTAGGACCCACTCATAGAAAGCAATATGTAGAAACTGACTTATAGTCTAAAGAAGCTGATTTGTAGAAGTTCAAACTGTCAGTACATTTATTACTTGATGTAATAGGCTTATAATTCATTAAATTACATTTGTAACCTCCCAACCTCTATAAAAGGGGGAGGAACAAATACAATAGGGATCCCTTGGGAAACATATACTGTAACTCTGCCAAATTTTCACTAAAGAAATAAAATCATCCATGGATGTAGGAATCCAAACAAAGGATTTTTGCTAAACCACATTAAAAACCTTAGCTGCCTTCTCCGTGTTCTTCCTTATCTTCTTTGACCCATTGCATTTGTTTGATTTCTACATTTGTCTAATACTCATGCAACGAGATTGCAATTTAGGGGTTTCAAGAACTATTCTAGTTGACTGAGATTTAGCCTTGCCAAATTTTACCATCGAAGGACATAACAAAGATGATTTAGAAATTGGTCAATCAGTAATAAATTGCATAATTAAGTACTTTATCTTTATATTTTAAATTATTATCATTTACTTTAATTATGAATTATTACATGCCATGTTCACGTGGAAGCCCAAGTTCTAGTACATTATCAAGAACTTGGAAAAGGATGCCAATAAAATCCAAGTGAATGCCTAATCACATCTTCAATGATTTGAACGAGTACTAGGAGAATGAAGACTTAAAGAAAAAGGAAGAGCTAAATAAAAAGAATGGGACATCTATTAGTGGTAGCTCTTTATACACTAGGAGTTTAATCTCTATCTATGAGTAAAAAAGGAAGATAATGAGTAATATATTTTAGTTTTCTACTATATATAATTGCATATGGCAACACTAATAATGTATTTTGGTTTTTGTTCTATGTGAACATAGTTGGAAACTCCTGGCCACATGGCAACTGAAGGCAAACTCATTTCAAAATAGGTGTATAGGAATTTGTTTAGGGTAGATCATAAAGGACTTATGTAAGTGTCAAATCCTATTTTGTTTATTCTTTCATATATAGGTGTGAAATGTGTATTTAACTTAAGTGGTTAACTTTTAGAGTAATTACTAGAGGATAATGGAGGAGCATTCTTCTCAAGCTTTAGTTTCAACTGAAGATGGTTAAGGTGGCACACCAATGGATGAGACAACAATACAGGTGGAAACGGCTGAAGGTCAAAACAAGAAAGGTCACATTTATGGCAAGGGTTCAAAGGCTAGTAAGAGTTTTGGACCTTTATTTGCCATGGCTACCTCATTTTCATAACTTTAGATAGAAGAGTTACATCATACCATCTAATGCCAAAATGAAGAGCTTGTAGAGGTATGGTCTAAGATTGAAAAAAATAATAAGGTCATGACTACCTAATAGCAATAGATTTCAAGTTTGTAGGCCCAAATTAAGCACCATGACCACTATTTTCAAATGATGTTTGAGAAGTTAGGTGTCTTAGAACTTCCTCCTAACTTGCTAATCAGACCACAACCACCTATATCCAAACCACACCCACTTCTAGCCACCTCTAGAAGTGCTAACTAGTGACAACAGAATGATAAGGCTACTAACAATGATAAACCTTAGTCTCCATCCTTTAGATCATAAAGTTTAATTTATAAATAGAATTTTGAATTTAAATTTTTGTAAAGTAAGAGTTTTATTTGTTTACCTTATATTGTATATTACTACTTTTTTTCCTATGTGAATATATGAATAATAAT
>JANHAO010010309.1:0-17747 GCA_026873985.1 Saraca asoca
AATCCTATTTATAGAGGAAGGAGGAGGTTACATGCATTAATTACCAGCTACAGTGGTGTTACATCAAACTATAAATGAGACAAGACAGCAAAAGGGCTGCAATCTGGCTACTGCAGAGAGTAAGCTGTTAAATGGTACCCCTAGGCTGGCGGTAGACTTGTGTCTGCTGCTCGGCATCCTGAGTTGGGGATTTATGGCTTGGAGGCATTGCAGGTTCTACTGTAGTGAGCTAGGTGTCGCTGTAGCGAGAAAGCGAGCTTAAGCAGAGTGATTGATCACTTAACAACCCAATCTTATGATTTCTTCGATGGGCCATCCCTCACGGGAGAGACTACTTCGCGGGGTGTACCAGAATCCCTTCACAGAGTCATTGTGTTGCAATGAACGAGGCAGGGCTACTGTTAGGAGCACTTTGTTGCTGTCGTTCTCTAATGGGCGAAGTGAAGTTTGTTGTGGGCTTCTCGTTGAAGTGGAGAACTTGGTCTTAGTCATGCTCGGGGATTCATCCTCGCGAGGCCACTTTTATATATAACACATAATAATTTTAAAACTATAACTATTAAAATCTCAAATCTTCCATCACTACTAACAAGAGAAAAAACAAATAATATCTTTATCATTGAATCTAATTAAGATAATTAATTTCTCTATATCAATAAAATCTACATAGAATAATGCAAAATGGTTATTCAAAATAACATTTCATTAATCATGTAAAACAAATTTTAACTACAAAAAACTACATTCAAATAATTTACATTATAAACAAAAGTAATAAAAAAAATTATATAAACTTAATTAAAAAGAGTTTCGTGGGAGAAAGAAATGAAAGTTGATAGAAGAAAACCTTCAGGAGATAATGGTTTAAAATGAGAAAATATGAAGGACAAAAGTTTCAGAAAAGAAGGTGAAAAAGAAAAGGTGAAGAGGAGTGCAATAGGGAGTGAAGAAATTTAAAGTAAAAAGTTTGAAGGTGTACAGAATTAAGATAGAAAAGTAAGAAAATTGGAAAAAAAAAAAGAGGATTTAGTTAAGGGGACTTAAGAGGGCAATGCATAGTGGAGGAGAGCATTGCATGCATGTAGTGCCCTTATATAGTTGCTATGTGCCTCGATTGCACTACACCTACACCTGACATAACGAATAAATGTTCCTTCTATTAGCACTATCTTACACCATGTCAAGCACACACTACACAAAAGGTAGTAAACATTGCTATTAACAATGTTGTGTCTTTTTTTCCATAAAGCAACATTATAGTGAGAATTAGTTTCATCTTGACATTACAGAGGGAATTAGTTTTCCCATGCACATCATATACGACAAAAAGCCTAAAGCAAAAATAGTTACCTTTCAGTGTATTTACTTTAGCTAGGTCATCCCTTGCCTTATACAAATCCCTGAACAGTAGTCAAACAATTAATCATACTACACTATTCATATCATTTCATATCTTATCATAGTCTTTTCTTAACTTCAGCATCCATCACAATGCCTTTTATTCCTTTTTTTTTGAATTTCTTCTTCATATAGATTTAGTAAAGAATTCACATATTTAAGAGAAGAAAGTCAAATGCATAGTAAAATTTCCATAAGGAAAATTTAGATATATGTTTCACACTAAGGTGAGATCATCAACATGCAAGAAAATAATGAAAATCAAACAAATTATCTACATCCTACATGGTTCTAGCCATGTACATCAAACAAAAGAAATAGAAAAGCCTTATCAGCCCTACCTTAGTCCTAGGCTAACTGTTACTATCAATCTTCATTTTCTATGCAGAAGGTGTCACATAGCTGGTCCACCTTGCCCTTTAAGGTGTTCAATCTTAACTTAATGCAACCTAAGTGGTGATCGGTGCTATTACTCATGTGTTGTATGAGCCCATATAGCTCATTGGTTGTGCACCTCACTTATGGTGGCTTCACACAGCATCTTCTTGTGTTGATGCTAACTTTAGAGGGACCTAGGGTTGGGTTAGCTTGTTCTTGAGTAGTTGCTTGATCCAACTCCCCCTCTATCTTATCCACAGGATGTTGCTTTATTTGGCTAGCTAGCTCCTGCTACCTAGTTGCCATCCACTTGTTCATGCTCGAAGTTTCGAAACATGTTAATAGACATAGGTTCAGGGTAGGTCTCATGAACTATCTTAGGTTACACCCTTATGCCCAGAAGTTCTTCATAAGGACTAGCACATATGGTAAGGAGCCTTGGGATAAACTTTATGCCATTGCTAGCATTTGGCTCAGGATTGTATGGGGAAGGTTAAAGAGATGTCCGTTTTAAAGATGTGAAAGCATGTACATGTCAACGTAAGTGAGCATGGACTTGTGTCCCCCTAATAGCAGTATAATGTGAATGATGAGGTCATGCAAGGCCCTAGAAACCAAGGGAAGATCAAGGATAGATGGCCTACCTTTTCCTTCAGTGATTTTTCCATTTGATCCAACTTTTGGGTCTAATGGTGGCATAACTCACCACTTACAAATTTGTTTAGCCAATGATCCTTTCATTGATCTAGATATCTTTGTATCATCCAATTGTAGTTTTGCATGGTTCTTCTTTCTTGATGTTAATTCTTGTTTACAAGTCACATTAAGCTTCTTTGTCATTTATTAGATTTCCTTATTGCTTGCCCTGTCTACTTTCACGTTGGCAAGGCCTTAACGTCTTTGTAGCCATGTTAACCTGTTATCATGTCTAGGTGACTTCATTTCATCCTTCTTGTCACATTCCCTTCTTTCATATCTTGTTTCTTGATATTCTCTTTCTTACATCTATTTATCTTCTGTATGCTGCTTGATCCTGTTATTGATCTACTTATCATCTTTCTCCCTTCTATGCCATGTTCATTTCATCTATTTACTTCTCGCAACTTTCTTGCTCTTATGACTTATTTGTCCTTTACATTTTTAGTCATTCATTCATGATCTTATGCTACCATTGTCTTCTAATCTTTCCATTGTTCAACCTCTATGGTTTAATTCCTACTGATCATTCTTGTGCTTGAAACCATAGTCTATTTCTAGCTCTTTGGTTTGCGGCTCTACACAATCTCTACTAGTCTCACTTTTTCATGTATCATGCTTATCCTAATTTTTTCCTCCCTATTTGTCTTCTTCTTCTTCTTCTTCTCTCTCTCTCTCTATATATATATATATGTGTGTGTGTCTATATATATATATATTTTACCTATTTCTTTTCTCATTCTCCTAACTTAACTTAAAAGAAAATTTTTCCAACTTAACTCTCCCCATTTGGGTTCAAGAGTATTCATCTTTTCTACAGGGTTTTGTCAATTCTAATTTCTAACTTCATAAATACTAACATACGCGGAGTTCTTATGTCTTTTGATTTACCTCCCTTGCATAGGGGTATATCAGTCTTTATTAGATCCTAATTAATTAGGGGCAAAATCATCCTTTTTGTCCACTTTCACTCTTGGGGTACTTCTGTTTTTTTCCTCTTATGCACATCCATCACACTCATTATTATCCTCGTCATCCAACTCTAACTTACATCCAAGGGTACCCTCATCATTTTATGATTTCCTTTACCTACTCTTGGGTATAAATGTCATTTCTAAATTTCCATCTAAACATGTCTATTCTATTTAACAAACAATGTCCTACCTCATGCTAATTTCTATTATGTTAGGTTGATTACTTTTAGTAATTGGATTGATGGATTCTTTAGAAAGTGTGTGCTCCTGAGCACATACTACAATAATTAGTACCCATTAACTTTAACGTACTGTCCCAAATAGAGAACCATTTCTTTGATACTAACTTGTCACATCTTGAAATCCAGGGGTGCAATTGGCACGAATCATGAAGCGGTGACTGCTGAACCCATGAGCCTATCTTTACTAAAAATCCTTTTGATAACATAAAGTCATGAAAAATATATAGAACATAAATTCTCATCATTTTTTTAATTAAATCTTATGATATGTAGGATTTTAATAAAAATCATTTTTAGTAAATAATTTTTTAAATGAAACAAAATCCTGTTATGAAAATCATTCCATAACTAAAGATCCATTATCTGACTAGACAAATACTAACTATTAAAGTGAATCAAGGGAATCACATACTTGAATTCAAACACATGCATTCCTTGAAGTATCTACTAAATGAGAAAGCTCCCATAAAATTCATTAATATGAAAATGTTAATAAATGGGACAACATGACTACTTAGTGAGCAGAAAAGCTAACCCAACTTTAGGTTGAAAATCGATTTGGTCATACATGTATATATAGTACATATAATATAAACATAACTTTGGGTTGAAAATCCATTTGGTCATACATCTATATATATATATATTTGAAAAATGTCCAACATACTTATGACTAATCGTTCGTACTTACCATTTATCCTTAATCTTACTAACATGCTATCATATTTTAAACATAACTAGAAATATATAAAATACTTTACTAGGTCATATATGATGACCATGTAAAATTATCTTTCTTAATTATACTAACAATGAGGAATATTGGAAGAGTGATATTTACTGAACTTTAACTTTAAACTTGTCCCTAAGGACCAATCATAACTTTATCCTGTCCCTTAGGATTTTCCATAACTTATTGTGCCTTAGTGCCCCATATCCCATGACTCCCTATCGTATGGGTGACCATCTATCTCATACCCCCTAGCGTATAGGAGAGCAATCTGTCCCATAATCCCTTATCGTATGGGAGACCACATACATCTCTTAGTGCATGTAGCTCTTCCAATATCCCTTGTTAGTTCATATACATATACATCTCTTTATCTTACTTTCCTTTCATTATATTATCCATGACTAGTAGATAACTAACATATGCATATGCTCACCTTATTTCTATCCTTCATATTGTACACTACATGCTTATGTAATGAAACTATTCATGAAATGTATTTCTTGAAAAAAAAAGTATTTATTTGTCTAGATTTGATCATATTTATAATGTAAAACTAATGTTTAGTAAAACAATGGATCGATGAAAATAGATAAGTAAAGTTTAAAACAATTATTTTTTATTTTAGGAAAACTAAGGATATGAATAATTTCCATAAAACTATTTCATTAGCTAAATAAAATTTTGAGAAATTTAAGAAACAAAATCTTAAGACATAGAACTAATTTTAAAAACATTCTTTGAAAATCATTGAATTTTTAGCATTCATGCTTGCATACATATTCAAAGTTGGGATTCCTAAATTAATCAATAACTTGTAACATTACTACGTTTCCATACCTCAACCCATTTCCTACACACATTCAATCAGACATTTACATAGTCACGTAGGAAAAAAATTCTGGAATTTTATCCTGTACCTACAGTTCCCATGTACATTCTAGCCTAAACCTGAATTTGTCAAATCTTAAATTCCAAATCCATTCCTTGTCTAATTCATAATCCTTTAAGCTTTACTGGTCTCATAAGTAAGCATCATCTTTTTAACATACACTTAGGCCTAAATTTAATAAATTAAATTTCCTGACCATGTTCTAATTTCCTAACATACAAAATACATTTGGAGAGTTTTGAAAATATAGATTTTATACTAAAAGGGAGCTAAAAGGGTAAAATCCCACTCACTTGTCATGAAGGCCTTTCTTGGACCTACAATACATGAGCTTATCTCTAGTATTGATCTTGGCCTTTGGTTGTTGGGAAAACACCTTTCACCAACCTAGGAGACAAAAAGAAAATCAGAACTAACCTAAAAGGAACTTAAGATAAAAAATTATCTTTTAGGCCAAAAACTTTAACATAAGTTCACACCCTTGAAGAGTGTAAACAAGAATCCCAATTTGCTAAGCAATGCTCTTCAAGGGGCTGCTCCCTTGTAAATGAGGATTCTGAAATTCGTTGAAGGGGGTCTCATTATATAGGCTCGAGGTGGCATTAGATTGACCTGTCAAGCACAGTAGGTTGGCCTCATGGGACTATACGAGGTAGTTGATTGATTGGTCCACCCTTGGAGATTGAGCCCACTATCAACTAACCATGTTCAAATCTTGTTAGGTTAACCCTAGGGGAATATTAAAAGCATAGATACAATGATTGATGCTACATATAGATATAAACAAGTGAAATGTGGAATACCAATCCTGAATAAACTTAACCAGTTTGTTTGAATTATGAGTTCAAATTGAACAACACACCTACACCAGATTCAATTGGAGAAAATGAGGTTGAATTGAGTGTATGATGTGTGATTTTGTCTAGGTAGGAATTATATGATTCAGATAAATATGAAGACAAATCTATTAGTAAATTCAATGTAAAATTTGTGTTGTTAGCTTTACCATTAGTAAATTGTCTAAAAGCATGATATGTACTTTGAGTTGAGGTCATACCCATAATTCTGTTTCTTCTAGTAAAATTTTCCTAGCTTCTTAACTCTTGTAAAAAAAAAAAGAACATGATTATTGTTGATTAAAGAAATTGGACTCCTCAAATATTGCCTTCATTATCTCCAGTACTAACTTTTTCTGCTTATTGATCATTGTATGCACACATTTCCCTCATAAGTTGAAACATATTGAAAAGCAATTCTTATACTTGTATTTAGAACAATCTATTTAAGTCCATGTAAGAAAGTTAATAGAGTTGATCCTTGTATACCTAGTATATGTTTCCACATTATTTTGGGAGTGGTTAGCTTTGAAAGACATATTAGCTTTGAAAGACATACCCTAGAAAAAAAGAGTTGACTCATAATAATAAAAGGAAAAAGAATTCGAATCACTATGATAACTATATCATCCATGCAAAGGGCAGGTGAAATGGAGTACAAAATTTAATCAAGTTTTGTCAGAATGTGAACTGTACTTGCAGTGGAATGTGGTAGAACAGAGTTATGTGATTTTTCACATTGAACCAAGACTAGACCAGTACAAAAATTAATTGCATTAATGAAACACTACAATCTAGGTTATCTATAAAATTGCTTCAAGATGTAGGCATCTCGAAATAGATTCTAACAGTAAAAATTGTAATTACATAAATAAATAAACTCCCACTTCAACTCAGGATGGGGATGATTTAAAATTTCAATCAAGAAATGTGAATTCATTGTTGGTAATATCTCTGAACACATTCATATGATTTTAGCTTCCTCTTAGATCCTTAGGCTCACGGGAACTATTATCAATGTGATTGACAGCAACAAAACAATCTTTATCTGTGTGGTAAAGTACAGAGTCACTGAGAACACAGTGAAAACCTTTTAGATGTTTCTAGCATCAAGTAGACAATACCTTTGATAGGAATAAATGATCTTGATCTCTTTTCTCAAATGAGCATAGCTCCAGCAAATCTGGCCTCCATGTGATTACACATTGGTCGGTCACTTTGAATGACCATAGAACTTGAGACTACATGCATGATTGAAAACTGCTTATTCAATGGTTATAAGAATGAACAATAAGCAACTTAATAAGACTTGCCTTGGTTTACCTCTTTTGTCCATTAACATCATCTTTCTAATCGTTCTTGCATGTTTTTGCTTGTTAATAAGACTCTCCTCACTAAATTAACTCCCACTCATTGACATGTAGCTACACAAATAACAAAGCACCGTGCATATAAATACATACTTTTACACTAAGCAAATGTGAGTTACTACACTTGCATTTAGAAATCTGTTTAGCTTGAGAAATAATGTTGTACAGTGAATTTTTTAATTTGATGAAATGGAAGGTACAAAAAAAATATCTGTTTACGCTAAGAAATAATGTTGGCCTTTGACTTTGATAGTTGATAAACTAAAAGGCAAACGATGACCAAAAAAAAAAATGTGAACCTAACTAAATCTGTCTAAAAAAATAAATAAATTATTGCGACAGTATCACACATATCAAATTTGTATAGTTTAATGCAAAAGTCTAAGACAAACAGTGATAAACCATAGATATACAAATTTAAGAATGATAGGACCTTTAGAATGATGATAGAGCCAATCATGCCAAAAAAAGAAGAGTTTTAGAAAAAGGGAAAAAGTACCTCAGCTCCTTTTAACTACATCAGATAAAACGTTGAACAAAAGGAAGCTGATGTGTACACTGGAACTGAATAATAGACAACTATTAACTTACTTGGTTTGGCACCAAATCGCATTTGGATATCTCAAACCTACATGAAGGAAATTTTAAATAGAACATTATAATTGTGATAGAACAGAAACAGTTAAAAAGGAATTAAGTGGCTGCATAATCTTGAAGGAAGGAGAAGAATGCCCTTTTGTATGTAGAGCAGTATGCTATAGTATGAATTAAACGATTGAAAGCTTGAACACCAATAAACTAACTTAATCTTTCCAGCTATCACAATTGACAACCAAACAGATAGCAGCAAAGTTTATTGTAAGCAAATTTATGTTTTATTACTTTATTTGCTTATAATAACACATTCTTAATAACTGAGACCATTATTATTGCATGTAAGCATGAGCACTAAGTAATAAATAAGAAATTACAACAGCAATTATTTTTTGGATTTGTCTAAAAAAATTATCATAACAAAACATAGAGAATTGAACAGATTGCAAATGATAAGAGTAAATTATAATAGTAATTAATTTTTGATTAAAAATAAAAAAAAACATGGAGTCTTGATAATGCATTCTCAAATTATCATAACTGTTGTACACTAAAAATGGCCTCGTAAAGGCAAGTCCCCGAGGACAAAGACTGGTCCTTACACTTAAACAGGAGGCTCTCGGGAAGCCTCGATCGAACAAACAAATAGCAACAACGGAAAAGGTGATATCAGACGTCATGTCTTGCCTCGCTTGTCATGCGATGATGCCGCTGGGAGTGACCTGCGAAGCGATACCTCTGTGATACGCATGACCATACCAATGAGATCCCAGGAGTCGACTCGACATAGAAGTGGGCCGCCCTTCTTGCACTCGTGTCCTCGCTGCAACGACCCTCGCAGCATCCCCAAGATAAGGAATTTTCATTCGAGACAACGAAGTAGCTTATCCGACACAATAACAGCTACAAACCTACACTGTCTGCCTGAGAAGCCTACTTCCACAGCTTACAGATGGAATGTGGTCTTTTCATTGTCTTTCTCATTTATTTGATGTAACACAACTGTAGCTAGCAATTAATGCATGTAACCCCTCCTCCTTTTATAAATAGGATGGCATTGTTAGCAGAAAGGGGGAGGCCAATCTTTGATAGGCAAAACTCCTACAAATCATTCAATATCAATAAAATCCTTGCCATGGACGTAGGGTTGGTACCGCCCGGATTTAGCTGAACCACGTTAAAACCGTTGTCTCTCTCTCTTCCTATCGGCTCACCTTATATGAAACCTCAAGAGCAACATTGATTCCTGAAACTCACATTCCGTTGACTGAAGTTCTGGTCCTCCGTACGAATCAAATTTCGACAACAACATTTTGGCGCCATCTGTGGGGAATCATCCGCTCTTTGAAGTCTCCACTACTGTTCAGTAATGGCCCGAGGGAGAACAACCCGGAGTTCTATGGCTCCAGCATCTCAACATACTGGCGCGCCTGAAGCGCAAGAGGTGCAGATGCCTGATCAATCTCGATTGGCTCTGGAAAATACAGTCAAAGAGTTGGCTGAAACTGGTAAAGTGCTTGCCCAGGCACAAGTGCAAAACACCCAGAGGCAAGAAGAGGTCATGGCGCAACTCTGATAGCTTCGAGAGGAAGCTCAGAGAGGGATCCGCAACGATCGTGACAGCCACCAACTGGGGGGCTCGCAACGTGCGGAAAGCTCTATACCTCAGCATGAAATATGGCATCCGATAATGGATAAGGTTCTCCAAAGGCTAAAGTTGCTTGAAGAGCGCCCACAGCCTCAAGATAACCAGACGTGTTATGAAGAGGCCTCACCGTTCTCTGTGGAGATTGAGAAGCAACCTCTCCAACAGAAACTCAAAGTGCCCGCTATCCCGCTGTATGACAGGAACAGAGACCCGAGCGATCATCTGGACACGTTCAACAGTCAAATGGACCTCCAAACGATCGAACCCTTGATGAAGTGCCGTATTTTTCCCACCACATTAGGGGTGACACCTCGTGTTTGGCTCAGACGCCTCCCCGCGTGCAGTATTGGCAGTTGAGAGGATTATGAGAGGAAATTCATTGATCAATATCAGGTGCTTAAGAAACAACTCACGCCTCCTTTCCATCTCGCGATGATTTTCTAGCGCAGGGACGAGTCGCTTAAAGATTACATAGCCTAATTTAGACATGAGGCAAACTCCATGGAAAACCCCTCGGAAGAGGGCATTTTGACAGCCATCTCAGCGGGACTCCGCAAAGATGGCAAACTATACAGAAGCCTCTACAAGTCCCTTGCTCGAGACCTCGCTGAATTCTATGATCAGGCAACCAAGCAAATAAGGTGGGAAGAAACCTTCGGAATAGAGGAGCCCAAGCCCAAAGTGGGTCAAAGTAGTTCAACTGCGAGCATAAAGAGGAATAGCGAGGGTTCCGATCACCCCACTCCTCGCCTCATGAAAAAGGCGAAACCTCAGTGGCCCAGAGATCGCTTCGAGAGTTACAGCATCCTAACAGACACGCAGGACAAAATCTTTGCTACAGAAAGGCACAACGAGGACTTCAAAAAACCCCGACTAATAAGGATACCTGCCAAGTCCAGGGATCAAAATAGATTTTACGCCTATCATCACGAGGCTGGGCACACCACCTCAGAGTGCCACGCTCTGAAAAATGCCATCGAACGCCTCATCAGAAAAGGTCGTTTATAGGACTATGTGGTAGAACCCTCCAGGCAGCGTGCCCAATAGGCCCAGTGAGTAGTCACCCAGGAGCCTGAGTCCTCCATTAGGACCATATTTTGATCCTTTGCTAAATATGTACCAGTTGTGGCATTTCAAAATCAATGCAAATTGTCGATTGGCCAAACACTACTGAGATTAAAGTTTTCTCTCTGCCTTAGCACTCTTGCTACAGCGAACGATTCTCACCTCGCTACAGCACTCTCGCTATAGTGAACAATTCTCACCTCGCTATAGCGGTTGTATTCGACATAGCGAATGGTTCTCACCTCGCTACCACATAAACACAAACCAAACCAAGGGAGCGATAGCCTTGAGCCTACCTTACATAAGAATCAACGACTCAGCGGATGGTTTTCACCTCGCCGTTATCAAAATAATATTATTACCCTCAGCTTACATACGGATGTTTTTTTCACAGCTTCCCACAACTCTTATATGTGGACGTATTTTTCACAGTCTCTTAAGCACAGATCACTCGTAAACTCACTCACGGTAGATTGGGCAGACTGGAAAATAAAGACAGTCGATTGGCTAAAAAGAGAAGTTCTCATTAATCATCATGGATTTACATACAACAAAACATGAAGTATTTGCTACATACATTCGAAAGGAGAAGAACCCGTGCAAAAGAACCTTGACAAGCGAGGTGAGGGTTCTGTAGAAGGAAAGGCTAGTCTCTAAGCCTGCTCCTGGCGTTAGAGCAGTAGCCCATAGTCCCTCATGCTTATTTTCCCTGCCGACGTGCCTATCTGGGTCGAAACTAGAGCACCCCCAGAACCAGCAGGCCAGGTAGTAGAGCTACCAATGACGGTTAGGAGGGGTGGCCAGAAGACACCGTGAATGCCCCGCTAGGCTGATTCTATGCAGAGGCCACGTATGACGGGCCATCCGTGTCTCCCACCACCATGCGATAGGCCACCCGAGTCTCAACAAGCTTCACCAGAAGCCAAGACACCAAGAAGCTCCAAAAGCTCTTCAATCTCCTCTATCAGATTTTCTTGAGGCAAAAGAAAGAATACCTCAGGTTATTTATAGACCCGCTCGGCCCTTTGAAGAATCCACAGAGAATCTGGCAAAATCTTCATCCAACGGCCCGAAACGAGTGGCAGCGCCACGCCAACGGCCAAAAATGGCAAACAGGAGAAAGTATGGCCTAAAGCAAAAATGGAAAGACATTAGACATGACATCTCAGTCAAAGAAGGACATTGGCCGAAGATACGAATCCAGCCTTGAAAATATGCAACTCCCAGTCCACAAAGCACACCGAGAGTTGGAGGGCTTATGTTGTACACTAAAAATAGCCTCGTAAAGGCAAGTCCTCGAGGACAAAGACTGGTCCTCGCACTTAAGCAAGAGGCTCTCGGGAAGCCTCGATGGAACAAACAAATAGTGACAGTGGAAAAGGTGATATCAGATGTCATGTCTTTCCTTGCTTGTCACGGCACGACGATGCCGTGGGGAGCGACCTGCGAAACGGTACCTCTGCGATACGCATGACCATACCAACGAGAGCCCATGAGTCGACTAGACATAGTAGTGGGCCGCCCTTCTCGCACTCGTGTCCTCGCTGCAGTGACCCTGGCAGCATCCCCAAGACAAGGAACTTTCGTTCGAGACAACGAAGTAGCTTATCCGACATAATAACAGCTACAAACCTACACTGTCTGCCTGAGAAGCCTACTTCCATAACCTGTAGATGGAATGTGGTCTTTTCATTGTCTTTCTCATTTATTTGATGTAACACAACTATAGCTAGCAATTCATGCATGTAACCCCTCCTCATTCTATAAATAGGATGCATTGTTAGCAGAAAGGGGGAGGCCAATCTTTGATAGGCAAAACTCCTGCAAATCATTCAATATCAATAAAATTCCCGCCATGGACGTAGGGTCCGGTACCGTCCGGATTTAGCTGAACCATGTTAAAATCGTTGTCTCTCTCTCTTCCTATCGGCTCACCTTATACGAAACCTCAAGAGTGACATTGATTCCTGAAACTCACATTTCGTTGACTGAAGTTCTGGTCCTCTGTACGAACTGAATTTTGACGACAATAATAACAAAATGTAGAGAATTAAACAGATTGCAAATGATTAGAGTAAGAGAAGTATAAGCCTGAATCCAATTATACATCAACCACAATGAAAGTAATTGAAAACCAACTTCATTGATTGATATGAAAGGAAAGACTACATTATCAAGATCAATACATATGAAACTTGAAAGTTAACTTGAAAAGGACTAAAAAGAAAACAATCTCCTATAGAAATTACCAAGAAAGCAAAATCTAAAAGGTCTTCCTAGCCTATGAAACAACAATCCACTCCCTTTATTAGTTTCAATATCCCACATTCTTCCTTGTAGTAAGTGCATTAGATCTTCTAAACCCCCACGATAAGTAGAATTCCTGGTCAACATCACTCTATTATTCAGTATTAGCCTAGCATCACAAGCAGTTGGATAGAGAGCGCCTTCTCCATGCTAGCATTTTTGTTGTTTAAATCTTGAAGAGACCAAACATTAATCCGAACATGCATTGGACCACAATTCTCATACCAAATGAGTGTATGTTTGCCTTCATATGCAAGACAGGTTGATGCATCTATTCTTATCTTGGAAACTGGAAGATTGTACTCTCGGATATTTCCATCAGCAAGATTGTAAACAATAAGCCAATTTGCATAACCAATGTTGTGTTCGAACTTGAATCCAAACCAATAGATGTGATTCTCAACAAAAATATAATTCCCACCAACTCTCTTGGACTTGAGATCATCTACAACCCTTGTAAAAGGTGTATCAGAATTCACATGGTAGGTGGAGATCCAGTCCTGCTTGTGTTTAAGTCCCACATGGAAGAGAGAACAACAACAAAACTAGAAGTATTGGAATGAGCTTGATGACTATGGCCCTCTGGAGATGTTAACCTCTTTTATTGTCCGGTAACAAGACTCCAAAAGCAAACTACAACTCCTCCTCCAATCAGCTTATATTTGACACAAATGACACCATTTATAATGCTAGCAACGAAATTGGCATGCAATTCCTCCTCCAATCAGCTTATATTTAAGTTTTCCGTGTGATGAGGAATAAATAGAAATGTTTGATAAGCTGACATGCAATGCATGTGGAATATCAGAAGACTAACATCAGTTAAAAAAATTAATTTTAAAAATAATATTCTGTCCATGGATGTGAATGCCTTACTACACATGATAGCCACAAAACTCAATTAATATCTGTATCTAGGCGATAACACTTAATACAATGGGTTGCATGATTACATTGGAGAATGGTAATTGCCAATTAAGACATCAGATAGCTGTGCAAGCGTGGGGAAGACAAAATTGGAAATCATTAAAACAAAGCACTGTTGATTAATAAATAACAACAATAAAAAAATATTTCAAAACAAATATAGTAGTATAGGTTATCGTATTTGTGTACTCGCTATTAATCTCAAGAAACATGCATAATCCATGATATTTCATAGCATGACTGTTAGAATTCCCCCTGTACCTCTAATAGTTTTATGGTTAGTTTTCATCATTACTCATTAAAAAAAAACTTATAATTTATCTATATCTATATTTACAAACAATAAAATCACAATTATAAATATTTGCAACCTTTTACGTTTTTATGTATTGCATAAGTTGCTGCTTCACAATAATATATATTAAATACCTCACATCCCAAAATTCAAAGGTGTGATTAGTACAAATTACCTATGGTGATTTACAAACCCATGAGCAATCTCTTATTGAAAATCTTTTTCATAATTTTGAAAACATAAAAATAATATGAAAATCATATCTTTTAGGCCCTTTATCTTAAAACTTATAGATATGCAGAATTTTAATAAAAATCATCAGAAATAAATAATTTATTAAATTAAAATAAATTTTTTCTGAAAGTCATAATCATAATATAATCCAATGTCTGTCTAGACAAACATTAACCACTAAAAGATAACTAAGAGAATCATGTACCTGAGTTTATACACATACAATCTCTAGAGAATATCCTCATTAGAATAATCTTTTGAAATTCATTAACCAAAAAATGTTAATGAATGGGGTGAGTACAACTGCTTACTTAGAATAATCACATAACATATAAGATATATATATATATAGTGGAAAAATATAAATTTTGAAATATATTAAAAGATAATATTATACAATCATCTTCAAAGCTTTCGTAGATGATCTTTATAGTTATAATCTATCATTAACTTCCTCTACTATATCATTCATTTATGAATTATACATAATGGGAGATATGATCCTTACTCTCTTACGTCATTATCAATGATCGTGTAAAGCTCACATATTTTAATTTATTAAGTTATATCAGATGATCATGCAAAGATTCCTTCCTCTTTTATTATATTGATAATAGGGTATACTGAGAGCAATGTTCTTGTGTTCTTTAATTTTTCCCATAGGATCATTTCATTTCTATTATGCCCTGAAGCACTTAACTCATGACCTCCTGCCACTTGAGTGACTTTGTCCTATAACCCCCTGTCTATGGGAAACAATTTGCCTGTAATCCCTATAATATGGAAGACCTCATGGACATCTTTGAGTGCATGTAGGTCCACTAATATCCCTTACCAATTTACAAACATACATACATATGTGCACATTTCATCTACCTCATCTTATTCTAACATAATTAACTACCCTTATAAGCATAATCATCCTACTCATGTCCCCCATGTAAATTTCTGTACACTGATGTGATTAGACATTATTATAGAATATCATCTTTGAAAGAAAAAACTTCTTTTATGAAAATAACAAAAATTGTTAATGCAAAATAATATGTAATTAAATAAAAATAAAATTATAAATCTATGTGAATAAAACATAATACTCTTAAAATAATAATTTTATTAATTTTAATAAAAACTAATAATTTGATATAGTTCATAAACATAAATAATTTAATTAAATAAATAAATAATTTAAGGAAATAGGATTTTGGAATCCAACAATCATAATTTACAAAAACCATAGAAAAACTTATTTTAATAACTTTTCACAATTCATAATATTCATGCTTATATGCATATGTAAGATTGATATTTCTATTTTAATCCATAACCTGAATCATTTCTACATTTCCATAGAGAATCCATTTCATACATATATCAATTGAAACAAACATATAATCTTGTAGTAAAACCATTTCTAAATGCTAACTTGAATCCATTTTCCTATTTGCATTCTAGCCTATGCACGATTTCTCAATTCTTTCATTCTAGGTCAAATCCATGGTCTCTTAATTACAATGTTTTTGAATTATTTCTCATAGACTAATTCTTTAACTATATTACCTGTATCTAGCAATCAAAAAATATTTTGGCAATTTTCAAAAAAATATAACTTTGTTTAAAAGGGAGCTAGAAGGACAGAATCCCACTCACCTAGTATGTGAAACATTCTGGGACCTATAACGGATGAGCTTATCCTTAGTTTTGATATTTGGCCTTTAACTATTGGAGAAACACCTTTCAACAACCTAGAAAATAAAGAGAAAGTCAAAACTAATCCAAAAGGAACTTAAGATAAGAAATTAGTCTTTTTAGGCTAAATTCCTTACCTAAGGTTTAGACCCTCAAAGAGCACAAATGATAATCCTAATTTTCTTAGCAATGCTCTTCAAAGAGCTATTTATTTGCAAATGAGAATTTTGAAATTCGCTAAAGGGGAGCTGCTTATATAGGCTTGGGGTGACATCAAGTTGACCTGTCAAACATGACTGGTCGACCTCACAAAACCCAACAGACTGGTTGACAGCTTGGTTGAGCCTTAGGAACTGAGCTTGGGGTCAACTAACTACCCTTCCAAACTTATGTTTGAATCCAGTTAGATGAAACTTAGGGATGTTACAAAATACTATAACAAAAACTATGGTATGGACAAATATTTGGCAGAAAACATGCATCACTATAATGTCTTAAAAAACCATTTGAGTCCTACATTTTAGCTGAAAGTGTTATGTATCCATATTGGCATTAAGGCTCTATTTAAGTCATGAATTACAAGGATAACTCCAAACTAATTTTCCTATTAATTACACTTAAATGCAATGCATCCACTATTCTAAAGTCTCTATTAGAATTTCCTATTAATTACATTTAAATGTCCTATATACATTGTTGTATATCTCTATGTAGATTACACTTATAATTTCCTATTAATTATTTACACAAAAAATAATAAAAACATAAGAAATGCTTTGTGTGGACGACTTGCAAAGACTTGTATAAAGCACATGAATTCATTTCTCAATTTAGGGACATATATGTGATTTATCAAACTAATATAATTCGAACAACATAGTAGTATAGGTTATGGTATTGTGTACCTACAATTAATCTCAAGAAATGTGCTTAATCCATTTCAATTTCATAGCATGATTGCTAGAATTCCGCTTGTACCTACAATAGCATTATGGTTAGTTTTCATCAAAACTTCTTAGAAAAAAAACTTATAATGCTTCTGTTAATAAAATCTTGATTATAAATATTTGCAATCTTTTACATTTACATGTATTGCATAAGCTACTACTTCACACTTATATATATTAAATTCTATAATGAAAGTGCATTAATTAACTACCTAGCTTATGTTGGTTTTGGAAGGAGTAAGACAAGGGGAGGTAGTAGGGAGAGGAGAGGTATTCTTGATGAATATATGTGTCTTGTTTATTGCTTTTTCATCGATTGAACTTACATGTTACATATTTATAGGGATTATGGAAGACTCTAGTACAAAGCCTCACTAAATGACTTCTCCTATTTACAAGAATGACTAGAAATTTCTTACACTCTAAGTTCATCTAGAGATTTGACCCATACATTCCCAATAACACCTAGAAAGTTCAACTTTGACTAGATTCAAGATCACCTAGATAAACTTCACTAGATGAACT
>JANHAO010010310.1:0-17785 GCA_026873985.1 Saraca asoca
ACTAATTCTCTTTTACAAAAATTTGTTAAATGGTACTCTCCATCTGTGCAAGTTAATTAATTTCCACAAATTTGAAGTTGAACTTTTACTTTAAAAGAAAAAGTAGGCTTGTAATGGAGAGAGGCAGCAGTGAATTAAGAAGGCAAGTTCATCTCAGAAAAGTTGGGTTCTTAAAAATGGTGAAACAAGTTCCATTTGGTGGAGAAACTTCACGTCATGAACCAATGGATTCTCTGTTCTTCTCAAAGGAGAGCTTGAGTAACAAGAAGGCAAGCACCCACTGCACACCATTTCTCTTCCATCTGAGTTTTGCATAAATCCAATTATAATAATTAATTTAACTCAACAAAATCTTATATAAACGTATGTTTTTGTTCTCAAATTTAACTCTAAAAGTTATCAAAGTTGGTCAAACAATAATGAAATAGAGAAAAATATAAAAAAAATCAATCAAAAAGGCCTTTTTTCATAATTCTGATTAAGCAAACTGCTTTCGACTGTTTGGATTGCATAGATCTCGAAAAATTATATGAAATAAAAAAAATCACCTAAAATGGATAACCAAGTGCAAAGTTATAGTCTTTCAAAGTTTTTCAACTAAAATCTCAAATTTTTCGTTGCTGGTGAATTCAATTCTTGACAGAAAACGTCATAGAAGTTGAATAACACAAAACAATCACTTAAAGGTTTCAGCTAAAAATCTTGAGATCTAGCTATGGAATTGCTATAAAATAAATCTGATGATCTAGAAATACTTATCGAGATCCTAAGCACTAGAAGTAAGCTTACCGCCAGCAAAAGCATCACCAATGAGCTGGAAAGAGGAATGGCTGAACAGGGGACAAAAGATGCCGTTGTCGTTGAGCTGCCATCGAAAAGAGCAATCGGGGAAAGAAAGGTGATTAGCTAGCGTCAAGCGAAGCGGATCGACGGTGGATCGACAGAGAAATAATCAAAGAAAAAGGAGAAGAAACACAATCAAAGAGAGAGAAGAAACTCGACGGAAAGAGCGCAAAACTGTAAAATTTTTAGTGAATTTTTTGTTGGAATTTTTTCAAAAATTTTCCAATAGAAATTCCAATGGAAAATTTATGTTGGAATATTCTAACAGAATATTCCGTTAAAAATTTCGTTAAAATATTCTTTTTTTAAAAGAAAATTAAAAACGGACATTCCAACGAAAAGTTCAACGGAATATTCCAACGGACTTTAATCCATTGAAATATTTCATTAGAAAATCCTATTTTTCTTGTAGTGTTTATTTTGATAATTTTCTAAATTTTTTTAACCTTAGTTAAACATAATTATAAGACCAACAAGATAACTCAATTCTCTTATTCATGTTAATTCATTAATCCTTACTGATCTAAAGATCTATGAAAATTTGTCTGACTCAGGGATCGGTTAAATGTAAAATCATATTAATAACATAGTTCTAGGATATTAGGCAACATATCTTTAATCCTCAATAAATAGCCCTAATTCCTTGAAATAGAAATAAATAGATTCATTTTTAAAAGAAATATTTAGATAAACATTATTTATGACAAAAAAGTTTTAATACACTTATAATAAATATAATTTTATAGAATTTATATTAAAGTCCATAATATATATATTGTTTATTATTCTTTTAGTTATCTAAGAATAAGATCTAGATATTTAAATTCAACAAGCTGAAAGTTACGGGATCTTTTACATTGAAAACAAGAAAAGAAAGCAAGCAAGCAATTCAAGAAAGTAATATTTACCTTATAATAATTGTCATAGATTTTAACACCGTTGATGCAACCAATCCAAGATGATTTAATCAAGAGAGGAATAAGTAGCTTCGTTTACTAAAAAGAAAAAAGAATAAGTAGCTTCGAGGATGTAGCTAGGCAAGCGTAGGCAACGAATCAGCTGTTTGCATGGAAAACCTATAAAGCTTATAAAGACAGGGCAACAATAGGTCTAATTAGGAACTGTCAGTTTTCTAGTTTTTCTATAAAGTCGAGATTCTCCTAACTTGTCAAATTAAACAGCAGTACAAAGTCTCATTTACCTCTGAATTTGTGTTGAGAAAGAATTAACTACTAGTATTAATTCAATGTATCAAAATAATTGAAAACGATGGATAATATCACTATTAATATAATAAAAGAATGAATTTTGATTAAGTTGGATCATTGTCACGTTCCCAGCTATCAGTCAGATCTAATCAAAGAATTTCAACTATAACTTTCAAAAAGATTCATAATACGTTTTGATATTAAAGTGTAACAATTTATCTTACTCTTAAATTTTTATTTAAAAAAAAAAAATCTCCTTTCTGATTGTCCCTCAAAATTGTAACAAAGCAAAATCACAAAGCGAGCTGAAACCTCCCCCAGATGTGCATATCCTTTAAAATTGTAGAGATAAGAATTGGCTATACATAAATTATGCGACATTAAATAATGAAGTAAGATCTAGATGTACACATGCGATCATATAATATTTAAAGAAACATATACAGATTGGGGACATGTACAAATTAAACAAACCAAATACGTACAAAATTTCTTCATGCATGCATGGGAGTGGGGCAGCCTACGTGAATAATAAATTCCACAACTTTTAATATTTCTTATGCACGAGCACATAAGAAATAGTATTTAAGGGCCGGAAAGAACGAAATACAGGAATAAATTGATAAATATGTAATTAAAATCTGTATAAACTTTTCAGAGCCTTCACTCATAGTAATTTGCATTTGGCTTTTGTTGATGTGTTTTAAACTTTCCCCCTTGGATATTTTGAATTCCATGAACTCAAAATGTTATATATGTATTGAATAATTTATTATTTTTTTTCACAAAATAAACAATATATATCTTAAGATAGAATTTATACTTCATTCATTAACAGTGTAATTGTATTTAAATCAGTGACACATAAAATCTTATAATCTAATTCATTTTTTTGTTTGAAAGTGCAATAAAATAGCATATAAGTAAAAAATATAAAATATATAATAATTTCTGCATATCGCTAATATAAGTACAACTATAATTCATGTGGGAAAGAAAGTAGGCAATTCCTTCCTCTTAATTTCAGTGAGATATCTCTATTTCTGTAACAAATTATGCTCCTTGGCACATTCTAGATTCCCATCATGAAGGGCCAGTTTAAGTTAAAGAGAAACATGAAAGCCTAGCATGCCTATGATTAAAGCTTTTCCTAGGAGTAAAGAAATTCTTAGTATTTAGCCATATACGTTAACCTAAACAAAAGGGATATACTATTTTTAATATAAATTAATGTATTATCTTCTTTCTATTTAATGATTTACTCATTTTTAATTTAACTTAATGCATATGATTTAAAAAAATTTAGTACGACTAAGAATTTCTCTTTAATTAATCATCTTTCTTTTCAAAATAAAAATGATAATAAGAAAATTAAACTTCAGAAATTTTGGGGCGGCTCTTGTTAACGGAATTTTCTAATTAGCATGAAATTAATTTTTTTAACGTAAACCCTAAACATAGGCTTTAAGCAATTTAGGTTTTGTTTTTCCATTTTGATATCATCACATGCAGACAACAATTTCTAATCAGAAGCATTCAGATTTTCAAAAGAAGAGCTTCCATTGCTAGCGATATTCCACCAGCTGCTAGGTGAGGATTTTTCACATTTTCCTTTTGCCTTCCTTTCGAGTCTGTTGCGGGAAAGAAAGTTCTCATGTTTATAGCTTTTTTGGTTCTCTTTTTTCATTTCTGACGACTCCTAGTTACTAAGGCCAAAGAAATAACAAAGGCAAATTTGTTGTGACAAAACCTTTTGCCAATAAGCACGTTGCAACATTAGGAACCAGTAATCTTAATTCTAAATGCTCACACTCGCAAATACATTACGAAAAATTACAGACAAATATAAGAAAAATTAGTCAATACAATTAAACACGTGGTTACAACTTTTTTTGTAATTACAATATTACAGTCGCATCATGTGATGCAATTCACAATATAAATTCCCAATGATGCAACTAGTAAGATAGAATATGTTAAAGAAAAGATCTTGAGTTTAAATTTTGCTAAAAATTCTTCTTTTGTTAGACAACTATCTGAATACAATTTGTTTTGCATTAGTTGAGGATATTAATCTATTAGTCTCCTAAGTTTTCATGTTAAAAAGAATAAAATAATAACATAAAATGAGATTATAATAAGCAGAATTTTAAATTGTGGTTGCAATTATAGTGTAAGTAATAAAATTACAGTCAAACATGAAAATATACAACTATTATAGAAAAAATGTGAAATATTGTGATTGTGAAACTTCACATAATAGTAATATACGCTTAATATTACGAGTGCAATACATAATTTAGAATTATGGTCATAAATATTATTAATAAACTATTTAGAAGCATTTTTTTTTAATAATTTAAACATCTACAAAGAATTGATTCTTAATGTAGTATAAAATGATTAAGAATTCAATTATTGCTGTCCTACTTCTATAATTAAGAAAAAGTTACTTCCACACACTTTCCATCCTCACCCAATTATGAAAGGACTGGATGGCTGAATCCAGCTTAACTAAATACATAATCACAAGGTAATTAAGATGGGTTTCGCCACGCTTTTAGCCTTAAACATTAGACTGAAATTGCAAACCTAATTTCATGTAATTTTCAGTTTGCCAAAGGATGGAAATTTTTTTATATATATTCACGATAAAAGATATTTACATTTAATATTTCTAACATATTATTCAAAATTTTTATTATTAGACTACAACGTAAGCACAGGGCGGAAAAGTGGAAATTATGAATGCATTTGCGTTAAGATGAGGGATGCTAAACGGATCGATCCGCGCAGATACGGGCCTAAACAAATCAAGTCTGTTTAGGTCTGCATTTAAACGGACTAATTTTTATCTGGTCCAGTCCATAAAAAAAGGCAGATCGGTTCGCATGGTCCGCAGACTTTAAGCTAATTTAATGTCAAATTAGCCGATCCGCACGAATCGGACTTGATCCGCGTAAATACAGACCTAAACAGACTTGATTTGTTTAGGTCCATATTTAAACAGATCAATTTTTACTTGATCCGGTCCGTAAAAAAATACGGATCGATTCCGTTTAGCACCTCTAAAAATGAATGACTCACTACCTAGCTAGCTCTGTCCGTTGGTAGCCTTTGGACCATTGTTCTAGTGATGTAATTTCTTTCCAAAAAAAGGAATAAGAAAAAAATATGCACAGACCAAAAAGTAATACTATTTTCTCGAAAGCCTCCAGGGAAACAATTATGCAGATTCTCCACAATATGACTCATACTGTTGAAAAGGAAAAACAGAAATTTAAAGCTAACACAGATCCCTAAAACATCAAGGAGTCCAATCTCACAAGATATTCTCACTCAAGACAAGTGACAGGACTACAATTCAAATTTAAGATTGCATCACACAAAATATTCCATTTCCCCTTGGAATTGGATGTATAATGCAACTGCAATTTCATAACAACTTCCCAATTGTAAGAAATGGTGGATCTCTAAAATCACATGTGGACCTTAATAGGGACTAAATTAATCATGCCTTTTCAAAATTTTTAGAATCATATATTATTATTAGATAATTATGTAAATTTTGTTTACATAAACCATTTGATTTATTAAAATCTTTTCTCTTTTTGATTCCTCAAAATTTTAGATCAATTAAAATACGTCATTACTTATTATCTATGTTATTAATATAATTAGAAAATCTCAATATACCTTGGAAAGTAAATGTATGATTCTTCTTGTGATCAAGAAATTGAACAAAGTGTTTTCCTTTGGCTAAATCATGAAGTTCAATTCTCATATATTGAGAAAAAAAAAGTCTATCGAAGTTAGATAATTAAAAAAATTATTTTTGATTCTCTTAAGTTCAACATAAATAACACATTTTTAATTTATCAAAATAAATGAATCAGTTCAAATACATGTAAGTTGAACAAAAAAATTATCTTATGGCAGATTAAAAAATTGTATATATAGTCCCTAACCGAAATTTTCCCTTTTTTTCTGTTCTCTTGGAATCATTTCTTATTATTAATATTCCTTTCTTGTCAATGACAATCATAGTTAAAGCCTAGCAAGAATCTGTAATTTAACTTTGAATATCATGCCAATTTCTCTCTTTTTTGCTTATTTGTAGCTGTAAATTCAAGATTCTTTTGACTTTTGAAAAATTACGGGGCCGGGAATGGGGAAAAGGGAAGCATTTAAAGCTTAGATTTAGATAGAAAATTCCTTCACTTTATTTTTCCGATCTCTTTATAAAAGAGAATTCACAATCATATGAATAAAACCAATTAAAGAATCCCCTTAATTAATCTACTTTATTATTGATTAATATGTCGTGATTCATATGGCAATAAACATAGGGATCCAAATATAATATTTCAAATGAGTGAAATAAAGAATAATACTTTTGCTTATCTTTTGGTACTTTGTAGATGTTGTGCAAACTGCAAACAGACAGCCTTAACAAAAATGGCTTCCTAATGTATCATATAATTGGCAGATGAAGATTATTTTAGCAAGTTTCTAGGAGTTTCCAGCTATAAAAATTGCACAACTCATTTTGGATGATTGAGTTAGATTTTGTTAAAGCTATGTTGTATGATAAATTGAGTTTCCAATGATTATATATTTGTTGATGGAACTTTTTGATTGAATATGTAAAATGTATTATATTTCTAATGCCAACTCTTCTGTCATTGTATAATATTTTTTAAATATGATTTTTATCTATTTAATTGTTAGATTACAAGTAATCATAATACTAATCTCACATACTAAATTCTAGAAAAGTATAACAATAATTAATATGTGATCAAATACTTAACTTTTGTTATGTTTAAAAAGTATAATTTATATCAATTTTAAAATATATTGATCAAGTATCAAATTATATCAAATCAATATGAAATTTTACAGATATAATCTTCAGTTAATGATATTTAATCCAATAAGTTATGAAACAATATAAGTGTAGATGTAAGTCAAATAATCTGCATAAAAGCAATCAAAAACTAATCGACAACCAATTATTTTTTACAGAAACAAACTAATCCTAAATTCAAAGATTAGGCTAACGACATATTCTGTTATCGATTCATAGAGTAAGTGAAATCATTTCCACTAAGTCCCCATTTGAAACCAAGAGAGTAATGAAATCGAGTAACTAATATTAAATCTTTATATATACATAAAGTAAACCTAGTCCTTCTTTTTATGACAATCTAACATACATGTATTGAAAATATTTTAAAAATTTCCATATATATCCTCCTACTTGTGCAGGTACCTGAGCTTCATAGACTTCAACTAACCCCCGGGAGGAAGGGAAAACACAAAAAAGTGATTGGGAATATTCTTTTTAGACTGAGAGTTTGATATATGTCTCTCTATGTGCTTAACTTTATTCGATCTGCTGGTCTTTTTATGAAATCAATGCAAATTTCCATGAAAAAAACCCAGGAACCTTTACTTTTACTTCTCTTTATAGGAACAAAAACCAATCATCTCGAGTTATTTAACGTTCCTATAAATCCATCTTGCTTGAGAACAATATTTCTAAAAGTGATTTATTCTGATGTCTGTCTCTTCTTTTTCGCTTTCTTTCCAGACCTGAAATTAATTTCTATCCACATGCATGGATCTGGACCCTCTGTTGTAATATTCAAGACGGAGTTCTATCAAGTTCTCTGGGTCATTTTCTCGGTAAAATAAGATGGAATCTTAACTGGGCCATTTCTTGAGTTATATGACCCACACTGCTTCAACCCAATATAGCTAGATGCTTTCAAATTCAAGCTATACTAATAATCATTTTCTTTTGAAATAAGCAACCGAAGTTCTGCTGACTTTTCTTATTTATTTCTTTATCATAGATAGTATCATAATTCTAAATTGCAATCTACCATTATAATACTAAATACAATTAATATTGCTGTAGCACTAAATTTTACAACTGCAATTTTATTTCGCAATGATGGTATTTTACTATATTTAACTGTAATTTTGTTAATTACAACTATGATTATTTTTACAATTTAAAACCATAAGTAATCCAAAAAGTAGTAATATACTAATTAGGAAACTTATTCAACAGGTGCACCTAAATTAAGACATTTCTCCTTCCCCTTGATTAATTTATCTTTTCAACAAATTAGTTTTCTTTAACGTTCTGATTCTTCTGAATCATGTGTTTCTGTGTTGATATAAAATGATTCAGACTTCCAATTGTATATTGTTCATATTATGGCTAAATTATTGTAAAGTACTTCATGTAGGTGCTATGTATATTGAAAATTAGTATAGAATCAGACACCTCAGCTAAATGGCGGCTACGGCAAATATTTGCGTCAAGAATTTAATTAATTTGGATTATATACACTATTTCTTCATGCATGCATATATTATGTCTGAAGATCTCACTCAGATTTTTAATTGCAATTTGAATTTTACCAATTTCATCCTTATGTACTTTGAAAAGTAGAGCAATTCGATGCTTATATTGTAATAATATGTAGTTCACATTTATTTATTTATTTAATATATCACAACACAACAACTCCGTCTACACCCATTCAACAACTTCATCAATAGAGAGAGAAAATCATTAATTTTGTAAAGTTAGATAAATATTTATCACGTGTCATAAAGAGCCAAAATGCCTTAATTTTTAAATCAAAAGGATAACTTTTTCTATTAAGCTAATAATATAGATAGGTTATTTTAGTGCTACCGATCTAAAAAAAAATTTAACTAGAAGTAGAAATTGATCTTATCCTTGAATGTCATAAGAACAAGGATATATTTTCCTAGGTTGTAAACCATATAAGCTATGAACAAGGTAATCGAAGATTTAATCCTATCTAACATATATTTGGTGAAAATTATTTTTCAAACTTTTAAATATCTTTCTATATAGTGAAGGTATTAGTGACGTATTTAAAGTCTGTTACTTATTTAATCTCTTAATGGCTGTCGAGGGAATCAGCATTAAAAACGTGAAAAGACCTGTCAATTGCTAAGTCACAGAGAATCTTTAGGTGGAAAAAAAATAACGAGAATAATATTATTAGATTGAAAATTATAAATATAAAATTAAATTAAAAAAATTATAATTAAACCTTTAGGACCTGGTTGATGTGCTTGATAAAAATGATAAAATAAAATAAACTATCTTATCCTACTTTTATTTTATGTTTGGTGAATCAACATGATAAGATAGAGCTATCAGGTTTACTACCGTATTCTATCTTTTAGTTGAAATTTTTATCCTATAGGATAGACTTGATTAGAAATAGATCGGATAGGATAAGAAATTATTTTTCTTACTAACCCTCGACCTCGTCTCTTCTTTTCCTAAGAGACCTGTTGTGGTAAAGATCTACAACTCTCGTCACTCTCTTTTTTTAAAATTCACGTTCTTCTCTCTTTATGAGTTATGATAGAACCAATTGAACTTTCTACTACATCTTCGTTATCTTCTTCATCAAGAGATCCAAGTATTGTCATTCACCCAAGGCACGAGCCATTCGAGCATGGCTTCTTACCAATCTCCAAGCTCATCTTCACTGTCCCAATACAAACCCTAATCCCCTTGAAGCAAAAGCTTCTTGAAGTATCATCAAATCAATGAGTTGATTCCGCAGTAATCTCTGAGGCTATGCAAATCTCCATTGATCATGCTAGGTTGGTTCTTGATACCACCGCTTCGATTCTGCACTCTGAGTCTGACTCACTAGTAACTACAAAATTAGAAGAATTTGGGCCTATTTGGTAACTATTTTTAAAAATAATTTTCTGTTTTTAAAAACAGTCTACTGTTTTTAAAAATAGTTTTGAAAATTTTATTCTGGAATCCTGTTTTAAAAACTATTTTTGAAAATAACAACTTTGAGCTGTTTTCAAAAATAATTTTTAAAAACAGAAAAACAAAACAAGTTTCCAAACAGACCCTTTGATTCTGCTGGTGTTGATGTCTTTGATCTGGTCTTGTTCTTGTACATTTAATCTTATAAAAGGTTGCTTCCCAGGACGCACAAGGACTCCATTGGTGTTGATGTCTTTGACGAATTTTGTTTATATTGTTTTACTTTTTAGATGGTTAGATTGTAATTAAATCAAGTAAAATATCCATTGTTTTATTCTTTAATATAATTTGTTTTAATTCATTACCATTATTTTATTAGTTATATATTTGGTGATTTTTTTTTGTTTTATTAGTCAACAAAATATTACAAATTATATGATAAAAATTTAAGTAAAATGTTCCTTGTTTTATTTTTTTTATATGATATATTTTAATTTATAGATATTATTTTGTTAATTATATATTTTTTATAATTTAAAATTTATACTAATGTAGGAACTAGTAAAAAAAATATATTAAAATTGATTTTAAAAAAATTATATATGTAATTTTGTTATAAAGATAAGTTTATCATCTTCATATAATTTATATCATATCTTATTATTATTTAATCCATCTCAAATATAGGATAAGATAACATAATATTATCTGATAAGTTATCTGGTACGCATCAAACACTGGATAGGATATGAACTTATCAGGCCCATATTTTATTCTACTCTCATTCAACCTTCTTATCTTATTCATTCTTATCCTATTTTGACCACCAAACAAGTCCTTATGCTATCAATTTTCGATTTTGCAAAACAACAACCATAATTGGAAGCTAAAATAGCTCGATCAAATGTTAATCCATGACTATTTCAAACCAAACTTCAGTTAATACAACGACAACTAGCTAGACCATTCTGGACGCAATGATGAATAATTATTATGTCTATCTAAAATCAATGAACTTGCCCTCAGTCATGTCTGATGAAATCATATATAAAAATTCTAATATAAGTACTTCTCATTTAAAATGATGCATACAAATAATTCAAAAGGTTAGCTCAATGATAAAGAACATTAGTCGGAAATATGCAATGTGCACACATTTAAAATTTGTTTATAGTCTTAAAGATTACAAAATTCATATTTAAAAATTAAGCAGTGAAATATTTCTTTTTATAAATTGTTTTAATTAAGCATTGACAATATGTTTTTAACTCATCTAAAAAATAAATTAATTGAGAAAAAACTATATGATCATCATAGAAACGTAGAGTAAGAATGATCAACGCAGCGTACATCAAAATATCATAAGGAATCCAAGAATTGTGTTCATATGAACAACTGAGAACAGAGTAAATGACAAAAGCATTGAGAGGAAAAGTTAAGAATGAGCTGCTTGATATGTACAATCCACCAATATATTAATTCTCAATGTCTATAAAATGGACTGGCAAACCCTCTCTTTCTCTATCAAGGCCTACGAATTTATGTGTAAGGTCCAAATTTCAATCACCTTCAATCAGAAGTATGTAGCTAATTATTTAACGAGGTTTTTGCACTTAGTCTCTCCAGCCATGAAAGCTGGGAAATGTGGGGACGATATGCAGGTAGGAAGAATCTTCAACAACGTGTTGAAGGTGACAAATGTGAGGATTTTTTGGACCTTTGCAATTTGAAATCTTGTTCATATGTGATAGATTGATTTATTCGTAGATGTTGGTTGAAATGGTGCAATCTTTTGGGGACAATATATAGATAGGAAGCATCTTCAACAAAGTGTTCAAGGCGACAAATGTGAGGCCACGTATCCTTAAATTTTTAATTTTTTTTTGGTTACATGGTAAACAGTTACAAATGTGAGACAATGTATTTGGACCTTTGAAATTGAAATCTTGTTGATATGTGATAGATTGATTTATCCGTAGATGTTAGTTGAAATGGTGCAATCTTTTGTTTTATCACGTTGTATTATAGATTCAAATCCAATGAGAAACTTTGTATATAACCTCTTAAACTTGCTTCAATGCACTAAAATTTTTCTTGAAATCTAAAAGGGACAAGTAAATTTTCAAACTTTTAATATCATGGGATTTAATTATCTTATTATGTACTCCGAAAAAAAATCTTATACTGTCTTTGAATGGAGAAGAATAAAGAGAAAAGGAAAATTATTGTATGACATTTTTCTTATTTGAAAGTTCTAGTGCATGATGAAAGTGGAACGGGAGATTATAATTAATCCTTTCAAATTCTTGGACATCTTCAATACTAATATTTCTATGCTCCACCAATTTATAAGATTTTTTAAACATTTAATCAAATGAAAGAAAATCACATTTTAACCATCAATTCTTCTATCTCTTCTTGTCTTCCATTACTTATTATTGTCTTTTCATCTCTTCTTTTCCGAACTCCTAAACATATAATTAACGTTTGAGAAACAATTGATCTACAGAATATTAAGCATAAGTTAAATTGAGACTATAATAACCTAACTCATACACATAGATTTTTAATAAAAAGAATTATATTTCAACTCTAAAAAAATGTTAATAGCAAAGTTTAGCATGTCATATGTATTTTTAACAACTCATTCAAAATACTCATGATATGCTAAATTTTGTAACGATGTTTATATCTTTTATCATTATGAGTATTTTAAACAATACTACAGCATTTTTAAAATTTGTTGGATCCAAAGTAAATAAATATATGTGAATTAATTAAAAAAATAATTATTACGCCAAGACTAAAATATCTTCCATCAAAAGTTAGAAAAAAAATTTATAGATAGATCCTAGGGGGGCATAGCTAGATTGTTTTTGTGGTGATAGATCAATGTTGATGGCTTTGATTCATTGCTTGGTCTACATCATATACAATCAGAGCTTTTTAGATGGAATCATTGACAAAGTAACCATTCATGAATGATAACAGTGAAAAACGAATATTTGAGATGAATTATTGCCACAAGAATTACTTTCTTGAAGCCTTTCAATCTCTTTCACGGCTCTCTATATTCGAATGCCCCACGAAATTTCAAGTGAAACAGATCAAAAGTATGAATTATCATTATTTTATATCAGACTTTCAATTAATCTTCACTTTGCATTTTCTCTGCAGAGGATGTGACTTGTTCCTAATTGTATATACACGCACGTGTACCACATTTCTATTTGCCTTTTCTACATAAAGCACTCAACTTAATTACTTAAATGTTTAAGTTATCAATTAAACATCTCACATTTCTCCATTTGTATCATGAGTTCGAGATGAACTACTTACATGTTATTGATCATTTTAGTGTTATTAAAAACAATTATAAATATAAATTATTGAGCAAATACCTGTTTAGAATTTTAAATTTCATCGTACTTAGAAGAAAATGGATTAAAGAAGATGGATTGAAATTTGATCATTTTAATGTTATTTTAAGAAAAATATAGGTATGACAACAAAGATTACAAAAATTTGTGAAAGAGATTAAAATACAATTTGTTAATAATTTCTATGGAAAAAATATTTTAGAAGGATTTAAAAACAATTAAGGAAAATTTATAATTTTTCAAAGGTTGGGGACTAAAGGCCCCTTAACCTTACACAGGCACCAATATGCAGATCCCTTGCTTGGGATTCTAAATTTTACTGTACCTATCTCATCTAAAATGATACTAAATTGACCACATTAAAAGAAGAGGATCCATGTTTACACACTGCCATTAGTTTGAAAAAAATAATTAAATTTTCCAATAAATTGCTAAACTATTCACCAGAGATTATGTTATGAAATTGATAATTAATGCTTGTAACTAATTGATTAATCTGTCATTAGTATTTCATTTTGTTTGAATTTTTCCTTGGTTTAAATTTTAGGCCATAGTGCCGGTGTTGAGTAGCCGGCTTAGTTCATGTTCTGATTTTTTTTGGGTTTAGATCTTTGGACAATTGATCAAATGAGCGAAAAGAGCACATGTTAACAAACCTGGGCCTAGTGGACTTGAGTTTTTACATTGATATGGATTCTGACAAGGACAAATTTAATGTAGACCATCTTTGGGATCCACTAAGCCCATTAGTTAAACATATCTTCCAATTAAGCCCACTTCTTGACAATTTTGCCTCATTCTATATTATATATCTATTTTTTTTTATGTTAAAACTCGAGCTAGCTTTTAATGCCAACGACCGATGGATAGTAATTTACAAAATAAATTTAGGTTATAAATTATAATATATTTAATTATAGATAATTCATCATCATATATTTTTACCTATTAGATAATTATATATTTAATAAAATTATATTCATACTAATTGTGAAGAAATACTATATTTTTTAATTTAATGAAATTATTATATTAATATTTTAAATTAATTAAGTTTATTATTCAATTTTTTTATTTTTCCAACAATATTTTCTTAATATATTAATTCTTAGATAAATTTATTTATAAATTATTTTGTTTAACAAATTAAATTAACTATTTTATTTCAAAATTTTAATTATTTAATTAATAAGAATTCATGCATGTCCTCAAATTATTTTTTGGCTGTATTTATATATAAATGTCATAACTAATATATTATTTTCAAGAAAATATACATTTGAGAAATGTTTTCTTTATGAAGTTTCAGAAATATTATAAATTTAAATTGTGATAAGTATTCAAAAGTGATAAGTTTTCAAAAAGGGAAATTATGAAATATCAAATTTAGTATCTGATATTGTTGACGTATGAATTAATTCAACCTAAGTTCAGAATCCTAAATTGCAAATTGATAATGTGAAAAGAGAAAAAAAGCGAGTATGAGTGAGAGAGAAAAAATAAGGAGACACCACGAGCTTTTAATGTGGTTCAGCCGAGTACAATGCTTATATCTATGGTTATTGTATTTTCTCTGTCTATTTTAGCAGAGTTTCTATACCTGTTAGCTCTATCATTCTCTTCTATATATTTTTTTCAGAATATTCTTTCCTCTCTGTCTTTTTCTAAGTCTTCCTCCTCAAAATTTATTCTCTATTATTCAATGATTTTAACCCCTATTTATAGTTATTGGGGTGTATAATCTTAATATAATTAAAAAAAGGAAAGAATAATAAATTAATTACAAGTTGATTCGTGCAAGTTGGTCTCATTTTGGGTTTAACCACAGTGAGCGAGTTTTAATCTGTGGGCTAGAACCCGTCCTTAATAACTTAAGGTCACTACTTTGACCCTCGTTGACCAGTGGTCTTGAGCTCGCATTTAGCGAACTGATGCCTTGTTCTAGTGACTTCAATCCTGGTTGAGCTGAGCCCTTATCACCTAGGCCTATCAATTGAGCTTTTTCCAGGCCACTTGCATAGTTCCAAAAATACCCACAATATTAGCCTCCAGCTTTCAGTGCAATCTACAGACTAAGAGCTGTAGTTTGCTAGTAAAAGCTTGCAACTGTAATCTACAATGCCATTGTTTGGACTTTTGTCCTGTTGTTTTATTTGTGCTAACTCATATCATTATTATCGCATTTAATGAGTATTTTTCATAGCTGTTTAGGTGGCGTTGACTAAACCTTGTTTTTTGTTGAACCATTAGATTGAAAGCAACTGATTAGTTTCCAAATCTATGGGTAAAGCCAAGCAAGTTATTTAAGGCAAGCGAAACCCCCCTTTTTACTGCTTCCCCAAGTTTAGTGACCTAATGGACTCATTAGTCGAGCCCCCCATGTTCTTAATGGTTTAAATCTTAGGTATGGTGATCTGAGGCGTGTATGGCTTGATACATAAAAAGTTCCTATAGATAATTCCTCTTTGAGGATCTTAGGAAGTTATGTACAGATATTGAATTTTTCCCTCATGGTAATGTTGGTGAGTTCAATTCTTTCACCTTGATTCTTTTGTTTTTTTTTTTACAAGGTGATCTAACCGTTTGGTTGCATTGTGGGGAATAAAACTGAGGGATAAGCTCTTATCTTGAAAAGATATGAAGAAGCTTGAGAGTAGCCTAGTCGAAGACTAAATGATGGATGATTTGTTCACCAGATATGTCGATTCTCCAGCCCATTAGGATTCAGCTTCTAAGAGCTAGCCTTCTTTGTAAGCCACAGCTTTGTAATTTTGAATTTCACTCTTACGCTTTCTCATGTAAATTTATCTCATTGAAAGAGGATTATAATGAACTTTTTATAATATTTCTACTTGATTCTTCTCAACTGCTATAGTTGAATGCTCAGTAGTTTGCATATGATACTTCAACTAGCAAACCATGATTCAACAAACATTAGTTAAATTAAATACTCAATAAGTCGCAAATGATAACTCATATAAATGGACCTCAGCTGGTAAACCATAAAAGGATATATGTCAAGTTAAATGCCCAGTAGGTCGTATAGATGCATCTCAGTTAGCTTGAATTGAATGCCCAAGCAGGTCACATGGATGCACCTTAGCTAACATGAATCAAGTGCCCAGGTAAGTCACACGGATGCACTTCAGCTAGCACGCTATGACAATGTATATTTTTCAAGCAAGACAGTGTATATTTGTCAGGTGAAATGCTCTTTTCGGATGAGTAGATATTTCACATTCCAAGCTCATGGAAATTCAGCTCCATTCATAAGTGATAAACTTCATTTCTCTAGTCTTTCTTGATGATGCATGGGCCTTCCCAATTCAGACCTAATGTCCTGCCACTGGCCTTGTGAGCTCTAGAAAGAATAAGGCGCAGTGCGAGTTCAACAATTTTGTAGTCTCAAACTTGGACTTTCCTGCATAATACTTTGCTAAAAATTTATTCAAAGATTAGTAGACATAAATCCAAGAATTTAAGGAAAGAACTTGGATGCTTTATTAATTTCTAAATATTATAGAATTGGAGGGGTAAGCTCATCCTGGCCTTCTTTGCAACCTAATTATTGGAGTCATCGTTCTGACTCTCTTTGTCGTTCTTGCCATTACTCCTCTTCTTACTCTGATTGGAGCTACTCGTCTCGTCCTTCTGATAGGACTTTTTTTAGGGCCAAAGGTTTTTTCCCACCTGATCTCTTTGGTAGTTCATTTATAGAACTCAGCTAGGTCTCTCACTAGAGACTTGTATATGCTTTTATACAGTTTTTCATCCTTGCGAAGTCCTACAAAAATCGTAGTCAAGATACTTTCATCAAAAGATTCTCTATGGTATTGGCTTCATGTCTGAATTTGGTAATATAGTTTTCAGTGATTCATTCTTCTACTAGAAGACTATTACAAGGTGGCAAGATGGTGCGAACTGTTAGTCGTATATAGGTGCCCTAAAGTTAATTTGATTGGGCTCTATTGCATTTATGACTAAGCGATCTGTGGATTTGGATACTAAAGATTGAATATTCATCTTATATTGCATATTATATTCATATTTATGATCTATACATAATTAAGATGAAATCCATGGTAAGAAATCCATTTGATCAATCTTATAAAGGGTTATGGGATTGTGAGAGTGATTTTAAATGGATAACTTCTGTACCAAAATGACACTAGTTAAGATCTGATACCTGGGCACTATCACAATCTGTTGAGACTAGACGATGTGGTATTCTTCACTTGATAGCAGCTATCCTCACAGGCTGAGATGCAAGTGAGTTGCATTGGAATACACACGTAGACACGACTCAGCTAGTTTAGAGAAACATAACTGATAATCGTGATCTTGACTGACTCGTTTGGAGATACTATTGGAGTTACATCATCAGTAAATCTCCAAGTGATAGTCGCATGACTAATCCTTCGACTTGAAATTATGGGATGCCTTTTGCATGAAAGGTTATACTTTGACTAGTTAAACATGACCCTAGACACAGGAAACTATAAAGGCTTGTATTGGGTATTTCTAGAAGTGCAGTTAGGTATTGCCTAATCAAGAGAGGATTC
>JANHAO010010311.1:0-17745 GCA_026873985.1 Saraca asoca
CTAAAGAATATATTTAATATCATAAATGAGATTCATTGTTTAATGGCCATGATTAATGGGTATGGTGAATGAATGAGGATTTATGTGATGTAAGTTACTGTAGCCAGTGGTATTCCTACATTAGAGTTGGAAAGTCTTTGACTCTCCTATATATACCTCCATTGGTCCTACAAGTGAGGAATGCAAAAATATAATACTGTTTGACCGAAAGTAACAAGTTAATCACTTGTAAAAAATCTTATTATTTTCTATTTCTTTTATTTGTGTGAGTTTAATTTATACTTCATTCTATAATCTTTATCTTAGAGATTTTATAAGAAGAGTCATTTTCGTAACTTAAGAAGAAATTTAGTGAAAGCAAAATGATAGCATCAAATACGAAATTATATATTTTCAATAAATACCGAATCATATCTTTTATTTCTAATAATCTGAATCCTAAATTTCTTAGATATATTGACAGAATAAAATTAGTAGAGATAAGACATAATATTTTATTTTGATTTTCATAATATATTTTAATTGGAACTCATTATTTTAATAAAATCTTTCTCTCATACTTATTTCTATTGAGTTTATATCTTTCATTTCTTTGAGAAATTTAAGAATCCAAACCTTTCCGCGGCAAGTTAACTGAGGCGCTCGCAAGTTAAATAAAGACTGGTGCCTTAAAAAAGTAGTGTTATCATAAAATATTGAATAAATATTTCAAACGGTATTAAATATGATTCCGGATTCTTCCTTTCTTCTTTTTTTTATGGACTGGAGACAGATGGAATAAAGATTTGAATTATTTTATTTTTTATTATATTTTTATTATATTAAAGAGAGATAGATATAAATATTTTTATTAATTTTATTATATATGAAAAATAATTCTGAGTTTATATATAAAAATTGTATATTTATCTCTTTAATATAATAAAAACATAATTAAATAGAAAATTAGAAGATTCAAATTCTTTTCATGAATTTCATTATACATAAAAAAAGAATTTTAAGTTCTATCACATATAAGAATTTTATGTTTATATCTCTTTAATATAACCGAAATAACCAAATTCTTTTCTCAGTCTCACTATATATGCAAAAAAAAAAAAAGAATTCTTACTTTTATTGTATATAAGAATTTTGTATTTATTTTTTCTAACATACAAGAAAATGGCAAAAAAAAAAGAGGATTTAAATTAATTAAATTAAGTTTAAGCTTAGGACTAAGTCACAATTGACAGTAATAATATTATTGGTCAGTGAAAATAAGAAATAATTTAAATTAAATAATTTTTTATTTAAAATAAATAGATAAAATTGATATATACAATTATATATGAATGCACAACTAATAATGTTAGGATAATTTTTGTTTGGATAACCATGGAGACACTTTAAAGTTAATTTTTTCTTAAGTGGGATGAGTTTCATCCAACTTCACATGAGAGAGAATGACTTTAAAATATTTACATGAAATAAGTCTCATAAAAAAAATATTCTAAAATATTAAAAAAAAAATTGTACCTAACATCAGTGTGGTTTGTTTAGCACCGACGTAATCAGCAAAAGGACTGGTGGAGACGCCTTTGACAGTTGGGCAAAGGGACAAAATCACAATTATTAACTATTTTTTCTTTATTATTTTCAGAAAATAAGTCAAACACAGCCAAGAGCCAAGAGGCATATAATTTTACATGAACATGATGTCGCATAAAGAAATTATAAATATAAGTAGTGCCATAATTTATGCCAAAAAAGCTTAAATGTAACCGTGGGACAAGTGGTTCAAACAATATTAACACAAATATATGTGTTTCGTGGTATTATATATAAACATGTATTTAATATACAAGAACATGTACATAAACATAAACGTATTTTGTAAAACGTGAGATTATGGATCCTTGAAAACTGTACAAGTTAGTTTTATAATTTTTAGATTCTACCTTCTACTATATTCATATCTTTAAAAAACAATTAAATTTTACATCTTTTATTGAAAATGTATATTATTGCGTGGAAAATAAAATGAAAGTATACTTTTTGTAACTATAACTTTAATGAAGAAAAATAAAACAACAACAAATTTTTATACGCTTCAAGTATAATATATGTATTCCATCTAATAAATAAATTATAATTATCAATATTTTATAATATTTTTTATTTTAAAAATTAAAAATTAGATGTTTAATATATATATATATATAGTTATGCAAAACTGATAATAGAATAATAATAATAATAATTAATTTTTATTTATTAAATAATAATAAAAACATGTAGTATAGTTGCAGCGGGGCAGCAGCAAGTTGCAGTAATTCTTTTTTTTGTGTGTGCGCTATTTTCATTTTTTTCATTCATATTTTCAATCGTCTCAATTGGTTGTCTGGACTGTGAGTATTTTTATATGAGCAGGTGCGGACGACAGCGAGTGGATGAACAAATTCCCCCGTCGAGCGTGTATCAGAACTGGCCCAAATTGACAGGTAGGTTCCTAGCTCTTCCCCTTCCCTTATATATCTGCTCCTCTGCAACTCCCTAAGCCAAATCCTCGAGCAAATTCATCTGTTCTGACGTCTCCCTTTCAAAGCTGTAAAGCTCACTCATTTCAGTTCAACTCGGACAACGTATCATTCTCAAAATTCACTGTCTCCGGTGTGGTTTTCCGTAGAGAAACAAGCCAGCTACGGCTATTTCATCTTTGACTCTGTCATTTCCCATGGAAATTCAGACTCACTCCCTTTCAAGCTTCGAGCTTCAGTCAAACCCGCCATTCTCTTACTCCCTCAACGCTTCTTCCGACATTCATTCCGACCACTTCCGGAGCTCCCAAACTTCCGATTCCTCTTCGCCGGTAACCCAGGCCTCCGAATATTCAGAACCCAACGTTGGCGTAGAATCTCTCCCTGTGAGTGATACCCAACGTGACGACCACGTTTCCGGAATGACGTTTCTGGCGAATGGCGGGAAGGCTTCGCCGATATCTGGCTACAAATTGACGGCGACTGGTGGCCATGGCGGCTTGGGCTCCACTCTGAAGTCGACGGAGCCTAACGCGCTTGACGGCGCGCGTCCTGAGAGCACTGCTGCGGTGAAGCTGCAGAAGGTGTACAGGAGTTACCGCACCCGGCGGAGGTTGGCTGATTCTGCCGTTGTTGCTGAGGAGCTTTGGTGGGTGCTTTATAATTTTTCCAATTTTTCCTCCCTTTTTTTTTTCATGGTTACATGATACTTCCTTTTTATTTTCTCTCTCCATTACAAGTTATTTTTTTTTTATTTAAACTGAAAAATTGGCTTAAATTTATGAAGGTGGCAAGCGATAGATTATGTTCGGTTGAACCACAGTACGATTTCATTCTTCAATTTACCCGAAACTGCGGCTTCACGGTGGAGTCGGGTTACATTGATCGCGTCCAAGGTATCATTTTTAACCCCTTATTTTTGTTTTACTATTGAGTTTTGTAGTTTTGGTCTGGCTCTTTGTAGTTATACGGGTGTTTTGGTGAAATTGGTGTATTTGTTTTGCGTTTAATCATTAGTATTATTGTGCACTAAGACTATTTGAGTTTGATATGAGGCAATTGTGACTGTTTGTGCACAGGTGGGTAAAGGTTTGTCCAAAGATGCCAAAGCACAAAAGCTGGCCTTTCAGCATTGGATTGAAGCCGTAAGTATAGCTCTGGAGCTAGTAATTTTTCATTTGAGATCCCTGATCGCTGTATATGCCAATTTAATTGGTATCAACATGAAATTGTAGATTGATCCACGCCATCGCTATGGACATAACTTACATAAGTACTACTTAGATTGGTGCAAAACTGAAGCTGGTCAGCCATTCTTTTATTGGTAAAACTAATATACCTAGCCCTCCTTATTTCTTTCTGGGTGTGATTTATTAAAGAGATAGTGATGATTATCTCTTTCCTGTCTCTTGCTGTTTTTTCTTTTATGAAAAAAAAAAAAAGTTATGGCTTATAGTCTTGATGTGCTGGCCAGATGGGAAGGGGCAGAATAAGGACTCAATTGAAGTTTTAGCACTGATTTTTTTTTTTTTCAAATATAAATTCTGCAGGTTGGATGTAGGAGATGGGAAGGATCTGGAACTCAAAGATTGCCCTCGATCAAAGCTTCGAAAACAATGCATTAAGTATCTTGGGCCTGTATGTGCTTCTATGGGTTTACTTTTTTAATTGCAGTTGTGGTTGTATTCACTTTGGATTTATTGTAAATATGTGACCTGCTTCTGCTTTTCTGACATGTTGATCCATTTTCTCTGTTGCTTCTTATTACCCTGAATTAGCAAGAGAGAGATCATTATGAATACATTGTCCATGAGGGAAAAATCATCCACAAACTATCTGGGGACCTCCTTCATACCCATAAAGATTCTGAAACTGCAAAGTGGATTTTTGTAATGAGCACCTCTGAGAAACTTTATGCTGGCGAGGTAACCATTCAAGCTCAATTATTTTGGCTGGGTTCTTAATTTTATCAATACTGGCATTCTGCCATGTGTATCTAGAAACACTAACACATTGTGATGATTTTCCAGAAAAAGAAGGGATTGTTCCATCATTCTAGTTTCTTGGCTGGAGGAGCCACGTTAGCTGCTGGAAGGCTGGAAGCTGAGCATGGTATTCTCAAGGTAGAGTCAACTTCATAGGTTGCATTATTGAGCTCTTTTAAGATGGCCCCATCAGCGGTGGCTGTGGCAAGCGATAGTGGGCCATTATTTTTATATGCATCTTGCACATAAAAAATACATTGACTGACTAATATTTGTAAATTCCAATTTGTTTACATATGATAATCCTTGACTTCGGCTTTTCAGTCCATCTCTGCGTATAGTGGACACTACAAGCCAACAGATGAAGTTCTTGACAGTTTCTTATCTTTTCTCAAGAGAAAAGGGGTCAATCCTAATGAAGTTAAGGTAATTTATTTTCATCATAAAAATTTCCATACTGCTTAATTTCCCTTGTTTCTGTCAGTTATTTGGCAAAATCTTGATTGCTGAAGAATATGATTAGGCTGAAAGTAATCCTTCAAAACCTTGGTATTGATAACTTGTTAAAGACTATACTGCTTTTATTGCTACTTTGGTTTTCTTTATCCCTTTAAAAAGTTTGGGTCTCTCATTTCTATATGATGTTTATATTCGCAGTTAAGCACGATCAAAACATTCATAAATACCAGTAAAATATGGTTGCATTTTAATTGAATAATTTGATTAATGGTCTCAGATACACAAGCCAATTGAAGACTCTGATATTTATGAGGATGGCAAGCTTGGTGAAGGATCAATTACAGCTGAAGTTTCACGCACCACCGAAATCCCTCAGCCTAAGGAAGCTGAAAATACCCCGACCTTGGTGTCAGAAGGTCCTCAACCTGAACCAGTAGGCACTTACCAGAGAACTCTATCTGGTGGGCTTCATAGTCCAAGACCTGAGGTGCCTAAGAAAGCGATATTGCAAAGAATCAATTCCAAGAAGGCTGCAAAGTCCTTCCAATTAGGGCACCAAATATCACTCAAATGGTCAACAGGAGCTGGGCCCAGAATTGGTTGTGTTGCTGATTACCCTGTGGAGCTTAGAGTACAGGCCTTGGAGATGCTTGACCTTAGTCCTAGATTGCCCCCAACTCCATCTTACAGGCGGATTGGCGGCCTTATATCACCTTTGGGTTCACCTCTTTCGGCTAGCACTAGCGCCAACGGCTCATCTCATCAGGCTAGCACTAATGGCGATGGGACTGATGGTAATTGAACTACTTGAAATTTTCAGAAAATGCTTTCCAAAACCACTGATGATTTAGGTTTTGCCTTTCAAGCTAGAAGTCGCTTTATTAGTTAATGTAAAAATATTTGTGTACTTTAAGTCATCTCAACTTTTGAGCACATTTTATCTTTATGATATCAAATCGTTGTTATTGTCTCACCTCGTGCTTGTTTTCCACTGGGGTGAGGAGGGTTCAACATTGGGTTTGATTCAACCAGCATAAGTGGATGCATTTTGGCTACATTTGAGCTAAAATTTATAGCCTATTTTTGGCCGATGGCAGAGGTCGTTTAACCCCACTACTTTTCCGCACAAGCAGTTCTATGTGATTAGACACTGCTTTGGCACACATGTTGACTGACGCACCTAAACCTGTCATAATCAGAGTCAAATTTACGTCACTTGTTTTTATGATCTGTTCAAGTTCTTCATGCTGTGATTCACAGAATGAGTTTTAGTGACAGTGTATCAATTAAAAAAAGAAGCAGCAGCTATTTTCCTCTAATTTTGGCTGTGATGAAAAAGCTAAGTTTGCAGGGAGGCATTGTGTCTGGCTTATTGACGAACGTTGTGTATACATCTCACATATGGTCAATGAGATAGAGAGGGTAATACTTTGGACATTATTAAATTCAAAGTCATGGTAAACGATTTATTTTATTTAATTAACCAAAAAAAGTCTGATTTACAAATACTAACTCGTGTCTAATCAATGGTTTAATAATTTCTTTGCGATGATAGACATATATCATCGTCATCCAGCCAAAAAGAGAAAGATACATATATTGTGAGGACCACGTGGCTAGACAGAGACAGTGCAAGGGGCATTGTGTATATGATTAAACAAGTATCAAGTGGTTGCTAAAGCCAAAATTGGATGTTTGTAATGACATTAACGTGTAATAACAAGGATTTCCTGCTTTGATGTTCAGAAGTCTTGTGAAGAAGCAGCAAATTAAGAAAAATAATAAATGGAAAAAATAACTTCCTACTCCCATTATGTTGATTTAGCCGAATTGTTGATCTCCTGTAACTATCTTTGCAATATCGCTGTGACCAGCTGCACGACAAATGGGCAAAAAAGGAATATCAATAATGGAGAACTTGAGATAGGAAGGGTTTATTTGCAAATTGAGATACTTGTAAACAGTGAAATAAACGACGGAACTATAAATAAACAAATAAATAACAGCCATAACCTGTTGGGAAATGAAGTTCACATATTTGTGTCCCTACCCGACAGTAGAAAAAGATAAAAGGGAAATGTGGTAGGGGAAATAGGCGCAAAAAGTCAGGTTTGAAGATTGCGATTTAGAAAAGCAGCATTTAGACAGTTACATGTCTAATATTTTAGTGAGGATTTGGATTATCTCCTGCTTTTTTCCTTGGGAGAAATAAATACATAAGTTTTATGTGTAATTTAGAATCATTTTTATATATAATAAGACCTATAAAAAATTTTATATCTATTTTTTTAATCATATGAAAAATTTATAAAAATATTACAATATTATGCTTTAATCATTTTATATATTTTTAAAAATATTATTAAATTATCAAAAATATCTTCATTAAAAATTAAATTATTAACATACAAAAATTGATTAATCAAAGTGGTACGTGATAGTTAACAGTAGAAGGTGACATTGGACGGTGGTCAACAGCGGTGGATAATGATTAATGATAGTGGGTGATAAGTGATATGCAATAGTGGATGGTGGATAATAACAGTTGATAATGGTGGGTGATAGTCAACGATAATAGACAGTGATGGATAATGGTCAACGTAAAAGATAATTGATGATAGTAGATGATAATAGATTGATATAACAAGATACTAATAGAAAAGTAAGTAAAATAATCTTTTTGTATGACTAAAACGTTATCATACCATGAAAATTTAAGATATCTATCTCCTTCTATAGAAATATTTAATGAAAATATTATATTAAAAATATTTTCGAATATTTTTTTTTTAAATTTTGAATCAAATATAGGAATATAGTATTTCTTTAAATATTTTAAAAAATTATGAAAAAGATTCCACAAATTAAACGTTAACTTAATAATCTTTAAATTTTAAATTAGATACCAAAAAAAAGGGATATGCTACTTTGAAATACAATGCATTACATGTATTAATCGTTTCTAACATTTTGCTATGATTATCCTATTCATCATCAAACATGGTGATTTAGCGTTAAGAGAATCCTACACTTTGCAAAATATGATATCAATTACAAATTATTGATCCTATTCTTCATCAAACATTGTGATTTGGAGGTAGAAACCCCCCGCGTTGACATAAGACTTTGGATTTTGCTATCTCATCAAGATGCTCGGCAGAATCTTTGAAGCAAACCAAAGTTTTTGGACCCGTTTGATAGTCGGGAAAAAAAATGCAGACCAAACCTCTTAAACGAGATTCGTTAAAATGCGTGTTTATTTGAATCCAATCGGTTTAATTTACGATCCATACGGGTCAGATTCAATTGTCTACGAAATGGTTTATCTCATTTTCTTTATTTACTTATTTATTTAATAACACAATTATACACTCATTTTATACGTATTTTTTTTTACATATATATAATTTTATATTTTATGGATTATATATAAATTTATTGTATTATAAAACTATTTATAGTATGAAATTGGATATGCCTTTATTTTTTTTTATTTGCAATTTTTTTGATATTGAAAATAAGTATAAATATGTAATTTTAAAAACTTTTAAGATTAAAATTGTTATCTTAAATTAAGAAATTAAAATGATTTTAAAAAAGTTTTAAATAATTTTTTTAAAAGAATAGAATAGTTTGTAATTCTTTCATATGAGAACTCATACTGTCATTTTGACAAATTGCATTTTTTACGAATCAGATTGATCCGAGCCGTTTATCCACGTGAACCAATCCGTGGATAAGCCAAATTGATAAGTTCAACCGCACCGGTGCTCAGTAGGGATAAACTTTGACAATGTTGGTATTCAGTACGCACTAGCATGTTTACCGTGTTTTTGCGTTAAACTCACAAAATATTTTCCTTTTACTAAACTTAACACTAACAAGATTCAAACTTGCTAGAAGTTTATGGATGAATTAGTTTGTAATCGGTGTCATATATATTATAGATTTGATTAGTTTTTTTTATATCAATTTCATATATAAATTTAGATGCTAAATTACAATATATTAATATATATATAAATTATCATTATATTTTTATTTATTAAATAATTATATAATTGAATCTTTAATTATATTTATATTAATTAGGAGAAATATTGTACCTCGAAGAAAAATTTATCAAATTTGACATGGGTTATTTTTATTTTTTTTTTAAATAGTGACTTTTTGTGTAGACATCAACAGTCCCTAATCATCTCATCAACCAACCCTAATAATTCTCTTAACTCCATGGCGCTCCGCTGACAGATAGCGCACAGGGACGGTGAGTAGCTGAAGGGATGTCAATTCCCAACCAAACTCTCGTCCTTTGATCGGGTAAAATGAATATTAGTAGGAATGAAAAGAGAAAAAGAAGTGATAATAGAAAGAAGAATAAAAACTTTGTTTAGTATATCATAGAAATAATTAAGGTAATATGATATTTCACTATTTAGTAAGAGAATAAATTAAAAAAATAAAAAAATATTATAAATAGAAAAATTAAATTATTTTTAAAATAAAAAAAAATTATTAAAAAAAAACTTATAAGATAACGAATGTATCGGGAAGCGTCCTCTCTCTTCCCTCACTTTCTCTGAAAGGAATCAGCTTCGCTTTCAATTGTGGTTTGTAATTCCAGAGCTTGCCCTTGCAGCTGAATCTTGTTATTTGAGAAGGAGAAGCTCCGTTTCAGGCTTAGCAGAAAGCATTACGAATGGCTGGGAGAAATGAGCAAATTAGAAAATCCAAATAAGCGACAATAATGAAAATAAACTCATATCGGAACGAAAGTTGTGTTTCAAAGGTTTGCACCAGAGGTCTTTCGCCAGTTTCAGTAGTCAAAAATAAGGATAGAAATGAGGTGTGTTTTAATTTTTTCCATTCTAGTGGGAATCTCAGATTCCACCAATGGTTGGAAGGAATAGCTTTTTCATTATTTAATGGAATATAGTATTATATAGAATAAGATATTCTATTCATTCCATCCAACCAAATATTCATTTGGTTTGGCTGGCGATGGAAAACATTATAACTAAAAACTAAAACGATAAAATAACAAAAATATTTTTAAAAAAAGAATATGAGAAAAGAGAAATTTTTTAATCACAACTTTAATTTAATATACAAAGAAATATTATACTCTATCTAACTCACAAACTTGTTAACTAATTTTTTTTCTTCACATTTTGATTGTATTACAAAAATTACAAAAACTAAACTAATGAAATAAGAATAACATCTTCAATTTCATCCCAATAAATCAACATTATTTTCATTAAGCTCTATTTGCTGCATTCTAAAAATAAAAGATTTAAGGCATATACCAATAGCTCATCCTTATTTTTCTTAAACTTTATTTGCTGCATTTTAAAAATAAAGACTTAAGGCTTATCTCAAACTTCGGCCTTATCTTGTTATTATTGAGGCTCTAATTTTTACACTTCTGCCTTTATTTTTTTTTCAAAATCTAATTCAGATTATTTTCAATAGTCTCTCTTAAATTTGATTTTGAAATAACACTAAATATTATTTTCAGTTTCTCAAATGCATCCTCCTTTAGTGGTTTTGTTAGAATGTCTGCAACTTGATCTACAGATTTACAAAATTTTTTTACTAACTCATGAATATAATGATACCTGTACCAATATGCTTGCTTTTTCTATGGAAAATTGGATTTTTGGCCAATGCAATATCTAATTTATTATCACACATGATTTTCGTAAGACTTGCCTGTTTATGTATTAATTCATCGAGCATCCTACGAAGCCAACTACTTGACATGCTATGGAAGTTGCGACCATATACGATGCTTTTGCTGTGGAAAGCAACAACATGCTATTCTTTTATAACCATGAAAAATATCCTTGTCTAAGAAAGAAAGCACACCCAGAAATGCTTTTCTGAGTTTCTAAATCAATTGTCCAATTACTATCTATGTAACCCACCAAACTGAAAATTGCTAGAATAAGAGTAATAGCATGGATACCATTTACGTACTGTAAAATTTGTTTTACTACTTACAAATGTGATTAGTGAGGTTCTTCCATGAACGAACTAATAATCTCCACACCATAAGCGATATCTGGTCTGGTACAAGTTAGATATCTTAGACTGGCAACTAGGCTTTTAAAATATGTGGGATTTATTAGTTTTTTAATTTCTTCATTCTTCAACTCTAATTGTTCCGCAATTGGTATTCAAATAAGCTTAAGCAACTCCATTTTTAGACACTTTAAAATATTGTTGGCATATTTTTGCTAGGAAATAAAAATGCCATTATCAGTTTGTTGTATTTCAATGCCTAAAAAATAGGATATTAATCTCATATCTATCATCTCAAACTGGCTAGTCATTGCCTCCCTAAATTTATCAAACATCTTTTTATAATTTCTTGTAAATATATCAAGTCATCAATATAAATACAAACAATAATGAGATCATCGTTAGGTTTTATCTTGATATATAGGGTATCTCATAAAGATATTTCTAGAAATCTTATTGCAACAAGTATGCATCAATCCGGCTATACCAAGCACGAGGTGCTTGTTTCGACCCATACAATGCCCTTTTCAATTTGTAAACTTATTTCTTGTGTCCTTTCTTCATATAATCAGGTAGATTGTTCAACATAGACCTTTTCATCAAGGAAGTCATTCAGAAATGTTGATTTCACTTCCATCTTATGCATTTTCGATCGATTATGAGCTACAAGTGCTACGATCATCCAAATAAAATCCATTCTAGCAACTGGTGTAAATACTTCAAATAGTTAATTCCAGGCTTCTGTTTGTAGCATTTTACAACCAATTTTGCCTTCAAGCAATCCACCTGACCATTACACTTGTATTTTGTCTTATACACCCATTTAACTCTAATAGGTTTCTTCCCAAGTGGCAAAGTAGTTAGCTCCCATGTGTCATTTTCCTCTATTGAATGAATCTCATCATGCATTGCTTGAATCAATTGTTCATTAGTTATTGCATCTTTATAGGAAATTGGGTCACTATCTGCATATAGGCAAAAGTTTATAATAGTTTCATTAGTGGATATATCTTCATGATCATTATCATATGTAACCACATAGTCTTGCAAATAAGCTAGCATCATTCGTGTTCTTGGAACTGCTATTGGTGGAGAAAAGTTTCTAAGGCATGACTTGTCAGGTGAAAGTTTTTTTGTTTCCATTGACTTTGGTTTATCTTCGATGATAACACCTTATTATAGTTTATCTCTTTGATTCCATGCCCATGCTTCATTTTTAATGAACTAGACATATCTACTCATAATCACTTCTTTCGTTATAAGATTACATAATTTGTAACCCTTGGTCACTTCACTTTAGTCAATGAAAATGCCCTTTTAGCTTTAGTTCGTTAAGTTTCTTTCCTCACTCACCTAGAATATGTGGGTATGCAAAACATCCAAATACGTGTAAGAAAGAGACTTTTGGCTTGTTATTGCTCCAAGCTTCTTCTGGGATTCTTCCAACAATACTTTTTGTGAGATACCTATTTAATAAAAATATAGCATAGGTAACAGCTGCTGCCCAAAAAGGCTATCGTAAAGTTTTAGCTTTCAATAAACTCTTGGTCATTTGAAAAATTGTTCTATTTTTTCTTTTAGTTATGCTATTCTACTGAGGTATATAACTAGCTGTCAACTAACATTGGATCCCTTAGCTTTTATAGAAATTTGAAAATTCATTCGAAGTGAACTCTTCTCCTTTATCAGATATCAAGGTTTTTACATAATAATCACTTTGTTTTTTTATAAAAGTCTTAAATTTTTTAAATTTCTCAAAGGCGTTTGATTTTTCTTTAAGAAAATATACTCAAGTCTTTCTGGTCAAATCATCCACAAAGATTAAAATGTACTTTTTATATCTAAGTGATTCTACCTCAATTGGGCCATAGATGTCTGTGTGCACTAATTCTAAAGGTTGCCTAACCCTTCTTTCTTTTCCAACTGGAAAGGAGTCTCTATATTATTTTTTGAGAATACACTTTACACACTGTCGATTAGAAGCTTTAATTACCAGTCAGCTTGTTACCATCTTTTTCTGAGTCAATAGTTTTAGCCTATGGAAGTTGAGATGACCATACTAAAGATGCCAAAACCATTCATCATCTTTCTAAATCATTGAAAAATTCATCAATGTTATTGTTTGCAAGGTGAGAAAAAACATGCGATTCTTTGTCATTTGCTTTGTTGTAATCATTTTGCCATTTTTGCCTTTGATTGTGCAAACTCCATTATGGATATCACATCTGTGTCTTTTTTCAGAAAATTGGCTAATACTCAATAAGTTCCAATAAAAACTTGGCACAAAATAAGCATCAATAATAGTGACATTTGTATCATCTTTAGATTTAATACTGATGTTACCTTTGTCTATAACGGGAATTTTGGATTTATTCCCAAAATTTACTTCTCCACATACAGATTCATCCAAATATGAAAAAAGCTCATTCCTTCCATACATGTGATTACTGCACCTAGTATCAAGATATCATGTATTTGCATATTTCATATTTGGCTCATTTGATTTGCATGTGAGCACCAGGTTTTCTTTCACATCTGTGGTATTTATATGCTCCGCAGAGTCATTCGGCATCTTAGTATAGTACTCGTTTTGATAATGTTCATATTTTTTACATCCAAAACATTGAACATTAGATTTGTTAACTGCTTTATTATGATCTTCTCAATGTTTTTGAAAATTGCTATCATTTGATTTTTCTTTATTGGTGGAATTAGAATATCCACCTCTTCCATGTCCCTAACCTCATCCTTGTTCTTATCCTCGTCCTCATCCACCACGACCTCGACTGCCTTTGTAGCTTTTGTGATTTTGATGATTCATCATATTTTGCAAAGCTTGCTTGAGACTTGAGACTTGAGATTATGGCTTTTTGATTCATCTATTGCTTATGTGAACATCACGAACCTATTAACCTCTCTATTAACATGATTGATGTATTTTGTGATTTTTCAGTTGTTATAACAACGTAATCAAATTTTGTAGTCAAAGATTGCATTATCTTTTCTACAACTCTGGTGTCAAGAATTTCTTCACTGTTAACTCTTAATTAGTTGACTCTGAACTAAACTCGATCAAAGTAGGCTGAAATTGATTTTGAATCATTCATGCGTAATGACTCAAAATCGTTTCGTAGTGTTTGTAACCACACTCGTCTGATACGATCATCACTTTTATAGGATTTTTTGTAAAATATCCCACGCCTTCTTTAGTGTATTCGCACCTGGTATTTTTCCAAATATTGATTCCTCAATGGCTTGAAAATTTTCATATAATGCCTTTTGATCCTTCTTTCAAATCTCCACCAATGCATCTTTCTTATATTTCTCTAGAGCATCAAACTCCTTTTGATCTTGTACTTCGGTATAACTAGTCTCCACTAAATTCCACAAATTCTAGGATTTGAAGAATACTCTCAATTGGACACTTCAATTGTCATAGTTTTTGCCATTCAATTTAGGAAGCTGTAATTGGATTGAATTTAACATCACTTCATAATTGAGCTCTCATACTAGATGTTTGAACTAAAAACCAAAAAAATAAAATAAAATAAAATAAGAATATTTTTGAAGAATAATATGAAAAAAGAGAAATTTTTTGATTATAACTTTAACTTAATACATAAAAAAATATTGTATTTCATCTAACTCATAAACTTACTAGTTTATTTCTGTTCATCGTCTTTTGATTGCATTACAAAAATTAAAATATGAATTTTGTAACAAATTAACATTATCTTTACTAAATTTTATTTGTTGTATTTCAAAAATAAAAGGCTTAAACTTTATACTAACAAATCATCTTTATTTTTCATTAAATCTTATTTACTACATTTTAAAAATAAAGATTTCAGACTTATATCAAATTCTAATTTTATTTTGTTATAGTTGAGGCTCCAACCTTACAACCTTATCTTATTGAGACTTCAATTTTTATAATTTAAAACTTTAACTTTTATTATTTTTTTTAAATCTAATTTAAATTATTTCAACTACAAGTAACCAATTGGCTAGTAAAGCCGTTTGAACGGCGTCGAACCTACGCTGGGGTCTCTAATTCATTTGCAGGTGGTATGCAGCTATTTTTATTGTCTTTGCCAATTTAAGCTTTCTACATTTGTAGGCTTTAAGCCTAGGTATGTCAGTTTCCTTCTCTTTGCAAAACATGAATCATCCGAATCCCTTCATCCAAAGACTTTTGCCACTTTTCGAATGGCCAATTCCAACATTCATTGAGAAATTGAATGCATGCATGAAGTTGCACGTGGCACCATGGGGAGCGTTGGATCTAGTTTACTTTACATCTGTGTCTAGTGGACCACCTACTGAGGTTTTTTATGCCTTTATTTATGTATTAGGCCCCGTATTTCAATGACGTTGCAGAAGTGCCCCATTTGCTGGCTGGGCTGGCAAGGAAAATAGTGATGGGCCTTGTATTTGGGCTCTATCATTTTTTGTTATATATGTGAACAACTATGGGTCTTCTCAAAAACTACCAGTCACTGTGGGCTTACAATGCATGAAGCATTTTCTAGCCCAGGGACGTTGCAAATCAGAAGGAGCGGCCATAGCTGTGTAGGTTACCGTTGTACGAGTCTATGAATATCTGCAGCGACGGAAAAATTGCCGTTTACAAGGGCTTCTAGCTTTTGAAGTTTGTATTGCTCATTCTCACCATTGTTGATGTAGTCGAGCAAATGAGCTCCAACAGCCATGGGAGGTTACGATGGGAAGCAGCTGTTCGTTTACAGTGGGAATGGAAACAAAGTCTACGCTGTCTTTATTGGCAGGCAACCAGGAATTTATCAGTCGTGGCCGGAACGTCATAGGTAGGTGAACCAGCTCAGCAGTGCGTTGTACCAATTGTATGGCAGTCAGGCTGAGGCCAATCAACTTACTATGCATACGTAAGTCGTTGGGTGTCGGAGTGCAGCAACAGTGGATGCCATGGCAGGTCCGAACAGATTATTTCTCGAAATGTCGACGACAACGAGGAAGCTGTGGGAAATCTTGCAATAGAAGATGGTGGCAGTGACCTAAGTATGGGAGGGACAAGGGGAACATAATTTGCAATGGGTTTCATTATTGGGTTCTCAATTGCTTTGGGGAAGAGAATGAACAATCACCAAACAGGGTGAGCTGGTTTGATGGTACTGTGTAACTGTAGCTTATTTTGTCGATGGATGTAGGATGTGAAGATGTAATGGAAGTGTGTAATGGACGTGTAACTGTAGCTCAGTTTGCAATTGTCAAGTTTCCCATCTTCCTAGTGAACTGAATGCTGTATGATTTGAATATGATTGACGACATTCATTGAAAAATAATTAGCTGCATAATTATGTAAAAGCAATTATAAGAATCCAACACGCGCGCACACTCTCTTCTCAGTGAACCAAAATCAGCATTTTTGTTCAAGTCTTGCTGTCAAATATTTGAATTTTCAATTTGCAATTATCAAGTTTCTCAATTTGGCAGTGAACTGACTGTTGTCCGATTTGAGCACGAGTCATCGTATTAATTGAAAAAATGATGATTAATTTGTCGTAATTTTTGTGTAATTTCGTTAAACATAATCAGAAACATAAGTGGCACAAATATGTTAGCATTTATTTACTTGTTTTTATTAATGGATTAAAAGATTGATTTTCACTTAACAATTACTTGATGGCAATTAATTAGTTTAATTTCACCTCCAGCGCACTTGTTCATAGGCAGCCAGTGGTCACCTCGGGAGGGGCGTATCTTGATGTGTTGTGAGGAGGCTAAGGCTACGTATCTTGATTATTTTGGTCTTTAAATGGATGAGGTGTGGTGGGTGCCATAGAATTGGAGAGATGGATATTGATGACAATGTACAACCATGTCATATAATGGCATTTGTTTACGTTGCAAGGGTCATAACAGAAGCTGTGAAAGGATTGTTCACGAAGGGGATTTAAGAAGTGTAGCCAAGGGATGAACTTGGTTTCTATTAGGAAGATTCCTCCTATGTTATGCATGAAACCATTTAAGTTGCACTAGTGAAATGCGACATTGAAAATAAAGAAGATAATAGGATAATTTAATGTGATTTATCAGAATTCTTTAGTTTTATATGATGCATGAAACCATTTTGTATTAGTGAAATGGAAGCATTTGGATTTGATACATATAATGATATTTTAGTTGTAATTACAATATAAAATAATTTATATAACATAGGTCTTGTGTCAATTAAATGTGACGCGAGACCATAATGCAATAGAGATAAATTGTGTGCTCTAATCACATCCCCAAAGCCTTTGTGCATAAACAGCTAGTGGTCACCTTGGAAGGCTTCACTTGGATGTGTTGCATTTGTCCTATGCGAGAGATTGTGTGCACTAGCCTCACCTCCAACGCTCTTTCATGTGTCGTGTCGCCTTTTCAATGACGAAATTGCCTCACCTTACCCCACAAGGGTTTGTTTGTGCTAGCCATACCTCCTAGGCACTTGTGCATAGGCGACCAATGGTCACCTCAAGGGGCGTCCTTTGGATGTGTCGCGTTCGCCGCACGCAAGGGATCGTGTATGCAAGCCACACCTTTTGTGCACTTGTGCATAGGCGGCTAATGTTGATCTTGTGATTGAACTCAAAAATTGGCTTCTTAAGGTGGATTTATAAACTAGATAAGTTGAATTAATGATTTTAAGTAGCTTAGGGCTTGTTTGAAAACTGTTTTTAAAAACAGTTTTCTGTTTTTAAAAACAGTCTGCTGTTTTAAAAACAAAAAAACCTGTT